>LRSR01011988.1:0-46594 GCA_001579985.1 Hypsibius dujardini
CATTTTTCATGTCGGGGTTTGCAGCTTCTCATGACAGTTTTCACGTCGGTGGCCTTCTTGGCGGTCATAATAAGCAGCTACAAGCGAATTCAGTCACAACGCGAAGACGACCGCGAAATTATTGAGCCTCCACCGCCTAAATCTGCAGCGGTTGGCGTGCCGTTGACGACAACGACAACCGTAATGGTGAACGAAGCGACGGCTACGTCTGAACGGATTGCGGACGTGCCAGCAGATTTAGGAAAGGGGTGGTTCAGCCGACGAGCTTTCATGAGGTGGCTCCACCGTCTTACTGGACTGCCACCGAGACAGTGAACCCTGTGACACAAGTGTAGCCGACATCTGGGCTATATCAGTTCATTTTGTACCATGACTCAAGCAGTCTTCTTTATGTCTGAAAATTATTCAGATTATTCAGTATTATTAAGGCTTCTGTCAACGTATATGTCAATAAACATCTGATCAGTGATGTTTTCAGTCAAATTATTGTACTTATATGCAGGGGCTCGTTTATCATGATCCTTAAGAGTCGGAACCAAGACCTCTCATGGTAGGGCAACAAGTATTTTTCCCCAAAATTGAATCCAAAATTCGGCCTATTGTTCCTGATCATTTTGAAACTTGAAACGGGGGATATGGGGGTTTGAATTCGAAGAGCCCCTAGGATTTAAAGTCTTTTTCAACAACTTCAGTTTTTCGATAAAATGTGAGGGTTGTGCAATGGCAATGTAAGCTTATTATTTATATCTATCAAGAATGGTCCAAATCGGATGAAAAATGATAGTTTTTGAACTCCCAGGGGGGGGGGCTTGGAAATCCATATTAAAATTAGAATTTTTTACACGTGCCCATTTTCTAGATGGAACAAAATAACGTTGAAACAAGAACGAAACAGCTGTAACATCTCATAGTAAATGTACGTGTACTAAATCCGGTAAGAGCGGTGATTTTTTACCATTCGATGAGATACCGATGCGGCGCACGCTTCATTGCTCTTCTGGATGAAGTGAGAGACCCGTCCAAAAAAACACAAAAGAGGAGCTCCATCTCTTGGTGCTATGTGAATGCAATGTACGAAATAAGTTTGCGAGTTTGCCGACCGGCCTCGAACGATCGACCCGTTCCGTCATTCCGATCGATCTCAATTCCAGCGGAGCTCGAGACATCCCCACACTATGAGAGGGGATGAGTGTACTAGTACATCAGTAGTACTGTACTAGTACAGTATCTCACTGGCCCACTATTGCGAACACACGTTTTGATAACAAATACATTCTTTAAATGTTTTTCTCCATACGCTTCAAATTTTCAGCAGCAACGATGGCGATAGGAAATAACAGTGGTCTCATCGAATGGTTAGTCCCAGCAATACTGGTAAGCAGGCGTATCCCTCTTTTCCAGCGCTTCATGTAAAGACAACCCCTTTGCTTGTGTTTTAAATACTGTAATGTGTAGTCTTGTTTTGCAGATTTGCAACATTTTTGGCTTCTTTTATGACGGATTCGGACAGCTATGCGATGAACCGAAAAACATGACCGTCAGCGCAACTTACTTCCGCACCTTCCTCTACCGGTACCCATCGTGGTATCATGAACCCAACGCCTCGCTGGGACTACACCTTTTTGCGTGTGGTTTGCTACTGGCTGGAGTTATTGAAGCGGTTTGTCTATTACCTGCGTGGTACCGGGCGAACGAGCTCGGTACAGGCGAGCATGAGGTATTGCATACCGGAAGCTCAATAGGGTGATCAATTGAGTTGTTGATCTCTAAATTGTTAGACTGACAGGCCAGACAGACAGATCGACAGACACATAAGATACACAGACGAGTAGATAGACATACTTACAGACCTATAACAGAGCGACTGTCAGATAGATCAACAAACAGGCAGGCAGGCAGATAGACAGACAGACAGACAGACAGACAGACAGACAGACAGACAGACAGACGGGCAGACAGACAGACAGACAGACAGGCAAATCGCTTCGCGCCGTTAAAGGTTTATCACTGAGAGAATCTGACAAGAAACTCATTCGCATCATATTTCGCCAGGTCAATGCGGAATACAAGAGGATCGGCGCTCGAGTAGGTGCACTGGGAGTTCCTTTTTTCCTTCATAGGCTAGCGGAACTTGTCTGGCTATCGCTGGAATTCGTCATCGGTATTGCAGACCATAACTTAATCCCCACACCAAACGAAGACGGTTATTTTTCCAGCTTATTGTCCATTTCGATACATATCATGTACCGGGTAATTATAGATGCATTTTATAACCCTACAGCACTCAAAGTGTCCTTCCTTCAAGAAGATTCAACTTCCCAAACATAAAATGTTTCTGTACAGGCATTTGTGGTGCGTCAAATCTATCTCCTTTTGCGAACCGTCACCGTGGGCCCACCGAAGTGGGGAACGGAGCCGAGCCCAACGGCGAGAGAGGACCTTCCCCCGTCCTACTCTATTGCCCATCTCTCGTCTGCAGTGCAATCTTTTGCACGGCGACGTGGAATGTCCTTCGAAGCGTCATCGGGACCTCCTCCTCCTCCTCCTCCTCCAGCAGCTGCCGAGTCGACCGCCAACGGCAATTCAGTAGCTGCACGAGCAACATCCCATCACGAGGCTTCCGAACAAATTTGTCAAAGCACTTCCGCCCAGTCAATAGTAGATTTAACATGACAGATTTCATATGTTATTTTACCCATCCTGCCTTGTGACAATGCGGACCCTGTTTTGTTGTAAATTAATTTTAGCACTATTCTCTTGTTTGAGGCTGCCTTGGGTTAATTAAATCTCCGGTAATGTACATTACATATGCTGGGAATTTATAAATTGCAATAAATCTCATAACAATGTCTGCTTCCATATTCATATTTGTTGTTATCCCGTGCGCTCTTGCACATTCATTTGTGCTAATTTTTCACAACTAATTACCAATTCTTGTTTTGTTTTTGAGATTTCAAATCTTTGCATTTCTCCTAAAAGCATTGACATAATATTTTACGTTTTGACAGTCATTTGTTTTACCACATGTGCTCTAGTAGATTTTGTACCGGTATGCTACGTTTTTGCATTCCTTTTTCTCAACTTTCCTCCCAATTCTTTTGGTTTTGTTTGGTAAAGTTTTGTTCCTGCTCAAGTTCAAGTTGACATTTTTTTCTAAGTTAAGACCTCCTGTTCATACCGAATCTGAAACGACCGGTCAAGGAAAAAAACACGAATCCAAATGTGATTTAGTCTGGATTCCAGAACAACCGAAATAGACCGATTTCCGGTGTTTGGAACGGGCACCCAATACTATGCATGTACTCTGTATGTCAAAAAATAAAACAGATCGGGAGTGGGTACGATCGATTGAGGATCGATCTCCGGGACTTCTGTTTGATTTGCGTTGTAAACGGAGGATCAGCTCCTGCTGGGAGGATTCTATTATAAGGCTGCGTGTGTGGGTGCGAGACCACGCTGATCCAGTTTCGCAATTCCAACAGTGAATTATGCTCATCTCATGTGCCTGATGAGAAAAGGGAAAACTGTCATCCATAAAGTCTTAGTGCTGGTGCACGCAGACGAAAATTTCTGTAACTAGTAAATATTAATTGTAACTCGAACTCTTAATGTTAATCTCGCTCGGTCGGATGCGGACAACAGGAGAATGCTGGAGAACAACAGCGCTCTGATGGGAATACTGACATTTTCCATTTTGGTAAGTCCGCGCACACCACGCTCATAATTTTCCTGACAAATTTTTCGATTATTTTCATTATCAAATACTTTATTATTCAATTGTTATTCAATTTTATCAAATATTCATGTACCAATATCTGTTATCAAATTAGTTTTACGTATTATGAAGTATTCATAATTATTATCCAGTACTTATTATTGTGAAGTATTATGTTGTCAAATATTTTATTATCAAATATTGTAATTAGTTTTTATATTTTCTTCCGATTTACTGGAATAAAGACTGTCAATGTCGTTGGCTTCTTCTACGACGGATTCCGCCAGCCGTGCGAGGTGCGCCACGACAACATCTCCACGACCGCGGCCTACTTCCGCACCTTCCTTTACAAGTATCCGTCGTGGTATCACGACCTCAACGCGTCCGTCGGGCTGCACCTCTTCGCATGTGGCCTCTTGCTTGCTGGCTGCCTCGAATTCAGTTGCATCTCACCGGTCTTTCGACGAGGTGTGGCACTACGTTCCGGAACACATGAAGTGAGATTTTAGGCCTCAACAGTAAAGAGACCTATGTATTAATTCAACGTTAGGAACATTTGAAATTCTATAAGATCTTGTCTTTCAGGTCGATGAAAACTACAAGAAACTTGGTTGGAGACTTTGCACACGCGGATCAATATTTTGCATCCACCGGGCCGCCGAACTGATTTGGTTGCTGCTGGAACTCGTGGGGAATGTCTCAGATATCCGTCAGGACTTCATGCCTGCGCCGGACGAACCCGGTTTCATCCCAACCCTGGTCTTCGCATTGATCCATGTCACTTATCGGGTAACTAACACAGTACGAGTACTGTCTGAAAACAATTATCATAATTTTATTTGGTTAGGTGATCTGATCTGATTTATTCATTAAATTATCATTTTATGTTTATTTATTATTTGCTTATTATTTTATTATTTTTTTTATTATTCGATTTTATTTATTAATGAGAACGTACTGTAATGACGCGATTCTAAGACGCCACGCAAACTGCGTCTTCCGTATATATGACCCCAGGTGTGCGTACAAAACACCTACCCACTGAAATGCGCCTCAGTTTTCAATGAGGCAACTTACCAGCGGCCCACATGCTAAAGGGATCTTCACAAATCAATCAAAAGATCAATCAAGAGAAAAAGCAGGCTCTTACGTTAGCCACTGGCGGAGGGTGGTCTCTCCGATTTTCTCCGCTCTGATTAATTCTCGCTGAGACAATCCATGAGGCAAGGACCAGCGCTCCAAAATTGTATTTCTCCGATTTTCGGTAAAAACATCTCGAGCATTTTAAACAGAAACGACAGATTTTTAACGGTAAACATTTGGAATAAAATATTTACGGCAATTCAGACGGAGTGGTGGGCAAACAGCCCGGGGGCGTGGCTACAGCTGCGCCTTACAATGCGTGTCGCTACAGTACCTTTTTCAACTTCTTTATTTTGTTACTGTCTTTTATTTTTCATTTTATTTTACTATGGTCTATTCATTGTCTACTCTAATATTTTGTTGGGCAATTCGATTTGCTTTATTATCGAATATTTACCAATATATTCTTAAAAGTCTATCACATGCAATCATCCGAATTTACTTGATGTATTTCTGGTAGACATTTGTGGTGCTGCAAACGCTCATTCTCTTCAAGACAGTAACGGTGGGTCCTCCAAACTCCGGTCGTGAAATTACCCGCAGTGAGAGCGTCGATTTGACCGTACCGGGACTTGCTGCGCTGGCTGAAATGGAACGGACAAGACAACGACTGGTCAATGCGGAAGACTTACCGCCCTCGTACTCCTTTACTAATCTCGCGGGTGATGCACCGTATACCCGGCGCGGTATTTCTTTTGAAGAGCCAGTTTTAACACCCGATGGGTCCGACAGAAGCCGGTACGAGACCGTCGCCCACGGTGTACTTAACGAAAATCCCGCAGAAACTTTTCACACATCAATAGACCTGACGTAGCTTTCTGACTCTTATTTTTGTTCCTATTTGTTACCTTTTCTGCAATTTGAGATTTTGACTTTAAGAAACAAGTCTTGCGGCTTTGATATGCTTTTGGTTTTCATAAAATATGAAGAAACAGAACTTGGAAAGTCAAGGTAACACACGCACAGAACCAACAGGAAAAAATAACACAGAACAGGACAGAGCAGAGCAGAACAAAGTTGAACAGAACAGGCAAACAGATCAAAACAGATAGAACAGAACAGAACAGAACAGAACAGAACAGAACAGAACAGAACAGAACAGTTTCCTCGGTTGTTTCGTTTTCCCTCTCGTCCGGCTCAATCAATCGAATTGATTGAGCTTAATATCGTGTGTGTGTTCATTAGAATCCTATTCAGGTCACCATCCTAATCTGCTTGAGGATTTCCGGACTTCGTCAAGGACTGCTCGAGGATCATCACCCTGCAGAGGACCTTGCCCGGCGGACTCGAGACTGACACCGTCATCTACCCTGCGAATTTCCTCTTGATACGTCTGCTTATCACAATATTATATAATTGCTCAGAAGAGGTCAATTACCAGCGCAACACTCAGACCGCGACCAAGAAACTAGATCCCATTAAGATAATTTTACAAAATGTGATTCACTGCGGTGAGGCCCCATTTTCGTATTGAATATTCAAGGAATTTTCTTGTGCGTCAGCTACGAGCGCTCACATTGCCGTTCAGTTTGAGTCCCTAATAGCTCCGCCCTTTTAGAGCCAAAAAACGTTTGGCTTATGTCAATTGATTACAAATAAAATGTTGGCGTGGAATACCGTTGTGTTTGAAACGTAATATTAACAATTTTTGAAGAAGTCAACATTTTTTAAATGAAAATTCAGGACAATGGGTCTTTCCACTGTTCCAGCAACTTTGAAATTGTGTAGAAGGTAAATTCTTTGGATAACACAAAGGCAATACAAAATACACAAAGATCATTATAAATAAAAAAGTATATACAAAATGGAGCCAGAGCATTATGAGCATTATGAGCAAAGTATTATAACTGCGAAAAGTCAGACTCAGTGAGATGCTAAAAAATAGATATGGTTAATCAATTAAGTGTTTACGCTCAATGGCTCAAAGAAATATCGCTGAATTTTTCTCGATTGATCGGAGGCCTCACAGCCGCAAGACTCATTTTCTAAAATCATACTAGGAGACTTGGTTTTCAAAAAAACAGTTTGGTCTCAATCGATGTTACATTGGTAATTGTCCGTTATTCGTTTGGTGCGCGAATCTCATGGAATCGTACGAAAGACGACAAAAGTTGTGCGATTTTCGTTGTGTTCTTTTTGGCGCGGTCTAAAAAGCGCTCTGAAGTTGTGAAGTGAAGTTGTAAAGTAAAATTAGGATGTCAAGTTGTGATGTGAAATTTGTGAAATATTAAAGAATTTTGAAATAAGTTGCACCCAAAAGCATTACCTTATATTTATAATAATACAAACTAAAATTAATATTTGAATATTGAAAATTGAATAGGTCATTCATTTGATTCCGAATTAAAAAGACAATCACGAAGCGTTCATTGATTTTAAATATCTTCTGATTGTGCAAACTAAAAACAGTACGTAACTATTCTTATAACTGCAACTAGTTATTGAGAAATATATGAAAAACACAGAATGAAAAAATTTCCTGTACTAAAAAGCATGGCCATTATGATTTACTATGAGTTTGTAAGAAGGTGCAATGAGGATCAATTGTAAATTAACTCCTGTTTGTTTTGTATGGAGGGGTACATTTCCTTTATAGTAAGAAATAAATCTACATTCCAAAACAACGTTTCTAAGAATTAAACTGCTATTTACAAGTATGTCCTAATAGTACGAGCCTCGAATCCAATAGTTTTTACAGCAAAATTTCTCCTTCTTTATTTCCAAGCAATCGTACGTAGTCTGCAACCCGATTCCTACTTTTGATTGGGTGAAATCTTGTTACCAGGTATTTTTTGGACGTTTTTAAAATTTTAAATGTCAACTCTATTGGCAAATCGTGAAACAGCACGGAAAATAAAAAAGTGCGTCAACTTAAAAGTTTTACCTCGTACTGACTGCTGCATGTACACACAGAACCAGCAGCATGCATAGTAGTGTTGTTTAAATTAAAGTCGGAATTCAAATTAACCAATTAAATTAAAATTAGAATATAATCAAAACAGAATGATAAATAAGCAGTTGAAAAGTTTGTAATTTGACGCATTCTTCCAATGCCGGATTCATGAAAGTGATATTTACTTCACTGCCATATATAATAAAAAATACGAGGAAATTGAGCGTGAAGCTAATTTTCCAAATTACCCTCCGCGGGGGTCGACTGCTCTTTGCTGTTCAGAGTTCCGATAGCAGCTTTCTGGCCGGTCGTCAGGTGCTCCCTTCTGGTGACGGACATCCCCGCTGGTCTAACTCGTGGCGCCAGGTGAAGGTGACATGGCCTGCTCAGGACCGCTTTAATCCCATCCTGAAACAGCTTGCTGCTGGCATAAAAGAATACCTGAAAAACAATCGTAATTAATCCCGTGTTATCTAAGTAATGTGATTAAATTTAAATAAAATATTAAACAAATTCAACTCCACCGGCAAAGTTTATTTAAAAAAACTTCTTTTACCTAAAAAAACTACATACTGAACATTTAATATAGGACTTTAAATAAGAACATGAACAAGATTTTAAATCGAATAAGCTTTTAAATATCAATTCATATTTGCACGTCTTTTAGTAAAGAGAAAATATTTTATTTAAAATCAAAAGCCGCTTCTTTACTCATTTGCGGTAAAATATCTTATAGTCATGTTACAATCTGAAAACCAACACAATCAACATACGGTAATATTGTTTAAAAAAACGTGTTTAAATTTAAATAAACTATTTAACAAACTTCAATCCACCGGTTAAGTTTATTGAAATAAAAACCTTTTTTTATTTAAAAGAAAAGTTACATATTGAGCATTTAATGTCGCATTTTAAATACGAATACAAGTATGATTTTAAATAAGAATAAGCTTTTAAATGTCGATTTCTGTGTTTGTGTTTTGAAATCAAAAAAATAAGCATTTTAGATATAATCAAAACCGCTTCTTCAGCCATTCAAAAAAGCTTTTAATTATGAATTAGCCATACTAAATCAATCCTAGAAACAGTTCGATCGTATGCAGCGTTCCTCACTGGATTCAGCGCGCTGTAGCTGTTCCCCAGCCACTTAATTGCCAACTGCAACGGAAAACTTGCAGCAAACGCTTTGGGGAAAAACGTCAGTATAATCACCGCGGGGTAGACCGTGATGCAGTGCCAAAGGAACGAGAGAAATAGAGTCCGCGAAATCTCCAGCCTCCTCCGCTGCAGTCGGCTACTTTTCCTCCCGTAAATGTCCACCATGGTCTTGACAAAGATTATCACGTAGCACAGCCCCGTCAGGGACGTCGGGAAGTAGTAGCCCGCAGCGGTGGACAAAGTCAACGGCACAAGACTCTTTCCAGTGGGCAGGATAACACACCCGCCCGAGGCCGAACTATGGACCATCCTCGAGCCCATTCCGAGGGCGGTAAAAAGGTTCACTAGAACCGTCACCGTCCAGGCGACAGTCAGGATGCCGAGCAGTGCAGAGGTCGTGGTGAAAAAACGAAAATGTTTCGGGAGGACGACCGCGACGAGTCGGTGGATGGAGAGCACGCAGGTCGCGTACATCCCGGCGGTGTAGGCGATGTTGGCGTAGAGGGTCTGGTAGGTGCACACCGCCTCTGGCAGGGGGAAGGCCGGTCCGAGGTAGAAGGGGACGGTGATGGCCGGCACCGCCACGATGGTAGTGTAGAGGTCCACCGCGATACAATGGACGATGAGGAGCCAGCTGGAGGACTTGCGCAGCGGTCGGTGGGTGAATATGGCGACGAGAAGAATGATGTTGGCAAGGGTTCCCGCGGCGTTTGTCAGCACGACCGCAATCAGGAAGCCGAGGAGCTCGGAATTGTGGGACAGGGCATTAATGGTAGTCATTTTTGCTGGGGTAACGGTGCTGATTGAGGTGTTGTTCATCTTGGCAGCACAACCCTTTCAGCTATACCTTCAACTACCTTTAGATATCTTTCCGACACCTTGCAGATACCTTCAGCTACCTTTCAGCTACCCTTCAGCAGGATACCGTTGGGTCAATCCCACAGGAATGTCTAGAAAAGAGTGAGAGAAATTTTTAATGAAATAAAGATTTTCCTTGCTAAATTACTCCAGAGTTGCAGGCAACTTTTCTTGCCGGGTGGCGTTCCTGTTTTTGTATCAATAATGCAACTGTTTTCAGGTATGAACGCGCCATTGGTGACGGCATCCCATCCCGTGATGTTATGGCATTATATTTGTCCCACGGGCGATCATGCACCTACCTAACTACTACCTGCGCCATGGAGACCCCAGGGAACAGGATGACCTTTAATTTCATCCTATTTGTGCTGGCTCTTACCGTCGCAGTCTTGTATCCTGCATGCCATCCTGCGTGGAGGGGGGGGGGAGGGGGGCATTGAAGATCAAACGCAGCTCCATGTGTGAAATCTTTATACCTTTTTTGTAGCGAAAGCAAAGCTATATTCAATCATCCAGCGAATCGCACACAATGTGAGTGTCTGCATTTCAGTTTTGTACCAGTCTTACGCCGAAATTTAATCCCCGAAATCCTTGTATATACTGATTACATGCATATGGAAAGCATATTCCACCTTTTACATACAGTCAACGACAAGATTGAGTACAAAGGAGGGTCCGGGGAATGAGTAAAAGAGGCAGGGCAGGGGGTAATTTTCAAACAATGGAACAATCAACCACCTGACCTGCAGCGGTTGCTTGTTCCTGCTTTGTTTCATTTTCAAACATGCCACCCCCTGCTCCGCCTCTTTTGCCCATACCCCGGACCCTTCAGTTCACTCAATCTTGTCGTTGACTGTACCAGTATAGACATATATCCCCTCATATGCGATATATTATATTTATATCCCCTTATATATCCCTTTATATATATAGACCTTTATCTATATATCCCGTCATATCCTTTTATGTAGTATATTATGCCCATAGTATATCTATAAATCACTAGTGCTTTAATTAATTTTACTACCTTTGAGCGATATAACTTGATGCACATAGTAGAATGGAATCACGTCAGAAACGGATACGGAATTCGGAAGACCTGCATTCTGTACAGTCTGCTCAGCAACAAATGCGCCAAAAATAAACTTTCTCCATCCGTAGATATTAGATATGCAGTTGCCTTTCAGAGTTTGTACACATGAGCACGAGTGTGAGTCATCCAATGCAACCGGGTACTGTGCGTCCATTAGGATGGTCATCAGTCGGGGCTGAATCATTCCGTCTCCGTCTCATCCTTACACGACTGATGGGCCACGGACAGCGACTCCAGAATTTTTCAGAAATGTGTATAACACTTTCAAATTTTTGATCGCGGCAAGATCGTACAAGCTGTTTTGTTGCCGCAAATTGCACGCGCGCGATAGACCATACAATGAATAGACAATCGATTCCACACTTGAATTAACCTCACAATAGATAAAAGATAATTTATTTGATCAATCATGTATGTCAAAACTTTTTTAGCGGAATTCCGGAAAGTCCGGAACTTCCCGGGTTTTTACTGTAAACACTTCAAATTTTGGAAAAGCTTTGATTTTTACACTGTTCCTCTCCAAATGCGATTTGTAATCAATTGGCGTCACCCGAATCTATTTCGTATGTCAGGGGGGCGGGGGCGGAGCTATGAACCAGTTTCAATCCATTCCATTCACTTCCGATGTACATTCCAGATATAACATAACTCTGCCCCCTGGCATCCAAAAATGATTCTCATGATGCCAATGTATTTGGAGAGGGAGTGTTAAACAGCATGAAATCAAACTTTTCTAAAAACTAACGTTTTTACCGCGAAAATTAGGGAAAATAATGGAGTCTTCCAGTGTTATTCGGACTTAAAAATTCTACCACACCGCTGAAATGATATTTTTATGGTTGAACAATAATGAGTACTTAAAATTTGACCGCTGACTAAGGCTGGTCACGGATACAGGATTAAATGTGTGTACAAGGACATACGATACGAATATTCGAGTAGGAGTAGAAGGGGCGCAAACATCATTGGAAGAGGTACCCTTAGATTGGTTCGGTACCCTAGCCGGTTCGGTACCCCTGGCCGGTTTGGTACTCTTGGCCGGTTCGGTACCCCTGACCGGTTTGGTACCCCTGACCGGTTCGGTAAATTGAGGTTGGTTCGGCACCCTTTACCGCTGCCTGGCACCCTCTTTGTTTAACATTCGTTTAAAGTTATTTGCGCTTTTTCGTCCCCGTGTGTTTTCTGTTATCGTGTGCCTTAAAATCTCCCAGTCGAGGAAAGGGAGAGTTACAGTTATAAGCAAAATAAACTCTCGCAGGGGTTTTCCAGCTTTGCTGGGAGAAATCAAATGACTGAAGGGGTTTTTCTCGCGTGTTTGGTCAGTAAGTTTGATAAAGTAGAGGGTTTTCAAAAAAGGTATTACTAATAAATTTGAGATGTCACATCACTTTTCTAAGTATTTAAAACGATTTTCCATTATGTTTAATCATATTGTCACCTGTCGTTATTATGGTACAGACAGTACCACAAGTTAACAATATCTTGAAAACTTTTTAAGTACTGGAGCCATGCAGAAAGCCCAGGTGTTATTTAGTGTCTGGGTAGGGTGCTGAACCGCGACTGGGCAGGTTTTTTTTCTTCCATCGATGTTTGTATGTAGGAGAACCCGCCTATTTTGCAGTGTGCAATTTGGCACTGTGCAGTGCACGCTCACGCACTGCACCGGAATAACGTCGCGATTCGGTCAATATTGGCAAAACACAATATTGCGTTTATTGTATTTTAACTCATATCTAACTCAAATAAAAGCATGTTCTAACTGTTCTTGTTTTTGTTGTCGTGTCAGCTAATCAAATTCTATTGCACATTTTAATTTTGTTGTGGTGTGGTGTGGTGTAGGCTGCCTGGGCCGATTCATCCGAAATCACCGTAAATACAAGCCATCCAAATGGAGAATTTAGCTGGAGTGATCAAATTTACAGCGGATAACATGGCCGCGGAAGAGGTCTGCTGCTCGCTTTGTTATCATTCTGCCTGTGAAATTCACTTAAATTACGGTTTTATATAGGAAAAACCTTACATTCCTGTGTTCTGCGACGTGTCGCTGAAAACGCTGGCGGAATTCATGCTGGATCGCTGGAAAATGAAAGTGCCCGATGTGATGGTGAGTGACGCACGGGGGCCTGCGGTTGATTGGTCTATTGTTATGTACAAGCTAACGTAGAAGTTTAATGATTGATTGACGATTGATTGATTGAAGTTTAATGATTGATGACGTTAAGCCATTGATTGATGAATAAGTGACTTAACTTGAATGATTACGAGTCATTGATTGAAGCGTTATTTTATTGATTGCCTGCTTTGCATTGATCGATTTTTCCATTGTTATTTTTTTGGTTGGCTGGTTTAGATTTCCATCGTCACCGGTGTTTATCATAATAAAAACTGGCCGGAAGATTATGCCATCGCCTTTCAGGCTGGACTGACAAAGGTAGGGGAATTTTTTCCCAGTTTTTGACTTTTTGAAGATTCACATTTGAGGGTGCTTTTTATTAGGTGATAAATACGTCGCATGCTTGGATTTTAACGCATGGCTTTCACACGGGTGTGGTGAAGTTGCTCGGCGAGGCAGTGCGCGATGAGCTGGACCGGCGGACGGTGCGCAAGACCCGGACGGTTCGGCGGTACAACAAGAGAGTCTCGCAAATCACCCTCGTCGGTATCTGCACGGACAGCTTGGTCAATGAGCTGGAGGCTTTCCAAGGGGGCGAAGGAAGCTCCGGGGTTAGTTTTCGATATAATCATACGGTTGATTGATTCATTGACTGTTGAAGTTAGTTAGGCTAAATTCTCCATTGGTTCACGTGGTTGATTGATTTATTGGCTATTATGTAGTAGGCCGCATTTTCCTATTGAGTTATGCGGTTGATTGCTCTATTTTGTTTGAATCTGTGAGCGACATTTTCGATTGATTGGTTTGTAAGTGATTGATTTTTGATTTTGAAGTAAAATGCGTGGATGGATCCATCAGTTATATATAACGATTGTTCATATGTCAGCGTCGCCGGGTGGAATTGGACCTCGGTGTAGAGAAACCCGCCCGGCAGAAGTTCAACCTCGACGTCTACCACACGCATTACGTGATCGTCAACGGATCGACCAGCAAGTCGCTGGTCACCTTTCGCACCGATCTCGAGAAGGAACTGCAGCGCTTCTCAAGCTGTCGCAAAAATTTCGGCAACGGCTACACCGAGAACTCCTCCGACGAGGATGACACACACAGTGCGGTGCCGCTACGCCCGACACCCGATCCCAGCGCGTCGCGCTCGCAGATGGGCGTGCCGCTGGTGGCGCTGATGCTGCAAGGAGGTCCCTATGAAATCCTCCAAGTGTGGACTTACATCAAAAATAGAACGCCGGTGGTGGTGGTGAAGGGGTCTGGCCTGGCGGCTGATTTATTTGCCTACGTCTATGAGGAGACCAATGAAAGGTGCGGTGTCTTTGAATGTTTGCATGCCGGATTAAAATTTGTTTTATCAAGCTAATAGACGAGAAGGGGATGGTTTGTCTACCAGATCGATAGGCAGGCAGACAGGCGGGCAGACTGGTTGACTCTTGGGCAGACAAACAGACAAACAGACAGACAGACAGATAGGCAGGTAGGCAGACAGACAGACAGGCAGGCAGATAAACAGGCGAACAGACAGATAGAATGACAGACAGACAGACAGACAGACAGACAAAGAGACAAAGAGACAGATAGACCAACTCATTTAATATGTCATTGCATTTTTTCCATTTCTCTTATTGCAGCGGAGACTTGGAGAAGGATCTGGCGAACATAACCCCAGAAATCCTCAAACGACTGGAAACCATGTTTCCCAAGATGAAGCAAGGCAGTGACGAAGACCGACAGGAATGCTGCCAGAAGCTGCTCGACTGCATGCGGCTGGACTCGGCCCAGGAGGATGAGCATTACATCACCATTCTGGATCTGACCCGAGCTTCGTCTGATTTGGCCGATATTGACCTGTACATTCTGAAAGCCATTTTTGGGAGCCAGAAAACTCGAGGTTAGTTAATTACGGACTTTCAACAGCGTCAGAATAATCTGTAGTGGTAGATAAAGCATCGTGAACTGAAACATGCTTATTTAGAGGTCGACTGGAAGGAACAGATTCGGCGTGATCTCATGCTCACTCTTCAGTGGAATCGGCCAGACTTTGCTCGGGAAGAAATTATGAATCGTTCAATCAAAGTGAAGGTGGGTCGAAAGATTCACGAGTTATTAAGTCAAATTGCGCACAACTTTTCAGTTCGTCATATTTCCAGGTGGACAAAGACATTTTCCGACTCGCTCTGATCATGAAGAACCGCGAAGATTTCGTCGATCTCATTCTCCATCAAGGCTTTAAAACCCACAAATTCCTCTCGCATCGCGCGTTAATCGACCTCTTCTGTCATGCTGAGGACACGGAATTTTTCGCTGTCAACGTCCTCGGCAATCTTATGGGATATGTGCCTGGTAAGACTTACTTTCACATATGGCATGAATATTAAAAAAAACCGCCAGTTTCACTTTTTTGACAAAAGTGAGTTTGGACTATTTTCTGACGAGGGGTGAAAGGCCAACATTTTGAGTATAATTTTTAATGAATAGTTTATCGAACTATTGTTTTCTTGTTATATAATTTTGTTATTATTCTTGATTAGTTTTTAATAAATACCCCTGTAGCAATTAGATTTGTCGAGTCGTTGATGACTTCAATCTTTAACAACAGGCACCGTAATTGGTGAACGCTTCGTGTTGGAAGACCTCAACTGGATCATCGTCACCTTCACGCGTGTGGAACGCTTCATCAACGCCTACGAGCTCTCCACCAACTCCTGCGGCATTTACAGCACTGAACCGAGTGTGGCGGAGCGCAAAGTAAATGATGAGTATTTGTCATATACACACATGGTCACAATACTGGTTGCTTGGCTCAAACTCGGGCCACCCAATATTGCTGCCGCCCAGCTAAAGAGTGATTCGAACTCTGCCACCCAGTAATCTGGCCACGTGTGTACATGGCGGTGTGATATTCGTTAGCTATAACCGTATGTCTTGTTTTTTCGTTGATAGTCTTTGAACGCACTGATCGTGTGGTCCACTCTGATGGGACGACATGAGCTAACGAAAGTGTTCTGGAAGTACGTGGAAGACCCCATCACGACCGCCATCTTCGTCAGCGCGATGTGGAACGGATTGTCGCGGTTCTGCCGGGAACCGGAACTGGAAAAGGACATCCGCATATGGTACGAATACGGGGATCCGTGTTCGGATCAACATAATGTGCACTCTCTATGTTTTATAGGGGAAGAGAATTCGGAGTGATGGGCATGGACGTCCTCAATATGGCCTACAAGGAATCCATCGATCGGGCATTCGGTCTGCTGGATCGGGAGTTTCCCGACTTTGGCCGGAGGACGCCGGTCCAGTTGGCCTACGATGCCAGAAATCGGTGCGTTCCTTTTAATGTAATAAGAGAAATTATATACAAAACAATATGACATATATTCCTGGTATACATATATAATAATTAGCTAATATAATTGACAATTTCTATGATATATAATAATAATAATAATAATAATGTAGAATATACTGTAATTGACTGATGTATTTACAATTTTGCTGTAGCTGGTTTTTGGCGCATCCGTGCTGCCAAAAGTGGATCAATCGGTTGTACATGGGCCACATTCAGATTGCTTCAGCTCATCCCGGGTCGATGCGCATCCCGGACTTCATCAAGATCCTCCTCTCAGCGTTCCTCATTTTTCCTATGTACTTTTGGATTCACTTTCCCTCGCTGGATTCGCATCATGGGAGAGTGATAAGGCGTCGTGGAACGGTGACGACTCCCGGTCACAGCGTCCTCACCGTGATGAAGGAGGTCGACAGCAAGGACATTCCGCTCCGAACGACACCCTCTCGGGTCAGCCGTCAAGACACAATGGGTAGGCAATAAATATCCTCTTCAAATTCCTTCATTATCAGCTAATGTGCTTATTAGTGTTTCTCTCGGAAAGTGAACATTTTTCTTATTATTATCACTGTAATGTTTTATTATTTATTCTTCGTCGGATTGTGATTTTTGTTTTTTATCATTATTCTAAATAAATTTTTGCCATTTTTTGTCTGTTAGTTATTTTTAGTATTTGATTTTATATTTGTTACTTTTTGTGATATACTATTGGCCTAGTTTATTCCTTTCTGTTAGTTTCCTTTTTTCCCGACATTACTTGTTCGTTTATTTTTCAAGTCTCCCTTCCTGGTACGTTATCTTATCACTAATTGCTTGTTGGGCTTCTCAGGTTCCGAAGCGTCCTTGATGGGATCAAGCCAAAACAAATCCTTCATCGACGATCCCGGCAAGACCTGGCTGATGCAGCTCCAGGAGGACCAGCAAAAGTCCATGAAAAACGAAAGTCGACGACGACTGGTTCGGCGGATCTTCTTCGGTGCCATGACCGGTGGGCAAACCCAGTTTTCCCTGGTGGATCGCGTCTACCTTCTGTGGACTGCTCCGGTCACCAAATTTTGGACCTTCCAAGTATAATTAATTCTCTGTTTAACTTTTCCTTCTACTTTCTTGCGTCTTCAAATTTTTTTTATTTGCACTTCAGTTTTTCTACTGGATGTACCTGTTGCTCTTCAGCTACGTGACACTCCTTCCGGTCTGCAGTAAGGACTTCAAAGCGCTGATTCCGCTTCGTCTACGTGGGATTAACTCGATGAACGAAACTAATCCGCAGAACGACGAGAGCGGGTCCATCTCCTCGGTCGATGTGATACTCTGGATATGGACAGCTTTAATTGCCTCGGAGATATTCTTCCGCAACTACCAGCTGATCCGGGCACGCCAGTTTTCCAACTTTATGACGAATATTATCGAGATGGGACTGATGCTGGGCTTTTTGATTGCCTACTTTATGGTTCGAGTGTTGAGCTACCAGCCGAATTTAGTGAATGCTTACAATGCCAGAGTTTTGATGTCTGTCGGTAAGCACTGAGTTCTTTCGATATATTCGAACAAACAACTGGACGAACAGAATGACTAATAGAGAGACAGAGACAGAGACAGAGACAGAGAGACAGAGAGACAGGTATACACGCAGATAAACAGATAGACTGACATGCAGACAGACAGACAATTAGGCAGACCAAAACAGAGACAGACAGTGGGATAAAAACAAGAAAACACTTTCAGCTAATTACTTTGTGACTCTTCGACAGGGCTCATATATTTCTCCTACCGACTGATCGGCATTTTCTTCCCCATCTCCGACACCCTCGGACCGATGCTCGTGCGGATCAAATACATGATCGGAGTGGACTTTCTGAACTACCTCAAAATGATCCTTCCCTTCCTGCTAGCCGGCGGCATCACCGTCCAGGCCATCCTCTATCCTGATCGGCAGCTCAGCTGGGAAGTGCTGCGCACCGCGTTCCATCGGTCCTTTTTCAGTCTCTTCCTGTCCCAACCGATATATGAGCTAGCTTAGTAAGTCACCACTGTGCCTCAACATCTGTACACGGAAAGGTCAATCGGAAATTAATACGCCATGGATTTTACAGTTTGCCTGAATGTGAAGCAAATCGTTGGGATCCGAACGAGCCGAAGCACTATTGCCGTGCCGGGGATTACGTGAACGAAAATTGTGCGACCATCGGTTTCTGGAGTTACATTATGGTCATCCAGTTTATGGTCATCCTCAAGCTGGTGTTGGCGACCCTCCTTTTTGCTCTCTTCACGTAAGTCGACCAACCGTAGTTTATAATGTCTGTAGCTCACTTCACACTTTCCTTATCCTTGTATTAGTGCGACTCAATTGCGAATTGAGTCGGAGGCCGATTCGATCTGGAAGTTCAAGCGATACTCGGTGGTGATGGAGTTTGCCTCCCGACCGGCGGTGCCACCACCGTTCAGCATCATCCATTACCTTGTTAGTGGAGTGAAATACGTCGTACGTGGAATTCGACGCAAATGCGGTCGCGGAGAAGAACACAGGGTAAGACGGACAGTGAAACCACGATATGAAACTACCCGCCGGGTAGTGCCTCACTCTGTCTATCCATCTGTCTGTTCTGTTTGCCGGTCTGTTCCATGTGTTTGTCTGTTTTTTTATTCCTGCAGTTGCATCGGTCTTGTGTGTTACATCCGGATCTATGCATTTTGTTCTCTTAGATCATTTTTAATGTGTCTTCGTGTAATCTCCAATTTTCAGTCCTGTTCTCGTCTGTTCGATCCTTTCCTTTCTATTCTGTTCCTTTTGGTCAGTGTGCTTTCGTAGTCAATTTCATTCTGTTATTTCGATCCGGTTCTTCTCGTTCTTTCTGCTTGATTCTGTTCCTCCCGTTCTCTCGATTTATCTAGTAGGTTTTCCATCTGTTGGGTGCTCGTTTGCTCCACTTCTGCCTCTGTTACTTCGATCAGTTCTTTGCCCGTTGTGTTATCGATTAATCTGTTCGATCCTGCTTTATTTTGTTCCTTCTGTTGGAACCGCTTCATTATATTCCGCCTGTTCGAGTTTGATTTAATATGTTCCTTCTTTTCACCCCGCTTTACTCTGTTTCTTGTCTCTTTAGAAAATGGATCCACGAGTAAGAGGTCGGCGGTCATTCCGTCACGACGACTTCCATTACTGGAAAGGCCTTGTTCGTGAGTACCTTCGACAGCGTGAAAAGACCAAACGGGAGGAACTTGCAGCCCACCGAACCTTGGACAAGTATGAAGTCGTGTAGCGGTTTACCGTAGAAAATCATCATATACTTAATGTACATCCTATCCCTCTCTAGGCTAGTGCAAATCCACGAAAGCCTCAACTTTCAGACCACCGGCCTGCGTCACCTGAAACAGCGCATGGGTGACCTGGAAGCAATCGTTAGTAAACTCTCCGCCTCAGTGGCGGCCCGGCCGGCTGCAGCTGCACCTTGAGCGACGACCTCACCATATACGAGCGCTATCGCGATGGCACGCCTGGAAGTGGAGTGTATCAGGTCAGTTGAATTTTATGTGATTCACGTTTTTGGGTTTTATTTGTTTGACCGGGTTTTCGGTACACATTGTTATCACGCTGTGAATCAGTCTGTTAGTTTTCTCAGTTTGCTAGCCTATGGTTGTGTTGGTTTGACTCCGTTTGGAATCTTTCGGGCGTGTTATAGACAATCCTGTCTTCCTATGAATTCGAGTTTATAATGAAGAAGTATTGCTGATCCTGTGTCCCCATCTCCATGTATCGGGCAGTATCTGGCACTGCCTTTACATTCAGTAGCGCTGTATGTATGTCTGTTAGTCTCTATCTCTCTGTCTGCTGTCTGTGTCTGTCTGTCTGTCTGTCTGTCTGTCTGTCTGTCTGCTGACTGTTTGTGTCGGTGAATCTCCCTGTGTCTCTGTTTAGTCTCAGTTATCTATATTCGGTGTATCGTGCACAATACCAGATGATCGTCACGGCACTTGCTGCGGAAGAAAAGCCCCAAACCTCCGCATAGACTCGACTGTTTAACATCGGACCGACTGTATCGATTTTTGATTAATACTGTTGATCCCTCTCGCCAGTGTGCGATCACACACTACTGATCACTATGTTCATCACAAACTCATGCCGCCTCGGGGCGGAAACTCAGTCCGCCTTACCTCGTCAAACAGGTCCCACGAGTACGCTCTTGCCTCGCGACGACGCACAGGCATTTCTCGCAGTTGTTCAGTGTGCAATTCCGTACGTATACTGCAAGCGCCCCCTGCAAAACCATACACGCACACTCACAGTACGGTATGGGGTGGTATGTTGTCCCTTCCTCCCTGCCGGCGTATCGCAGTTGTGTATCAGATCGCGATAAAACAGACGCACTCGCGCTAGACTTTTCACCTTCTCTAATGCAAACACACGACGGATCTCTCTCCGGTAAAATAGTGTCTGGCCCCTTTTTCTAATCAATCTTGATCAAACCAGCTGTCAACTACGGGAAAAAAACCCCTATGCGCACAATCTGCTCTATAACGTTCACAGACAACGTCACTAACAAACTGACATCCCTTGGTATGCGCTTCAACCTTCGGGAGAGACAAGACAACAACTGGGCCGGAGCCCGGAGGTTTATTTTTTGCCAGAGACACTTCACGTCTTTACCACACAAACCTCTGCTCATCTCTCCACTGAACCATCAAGGAATCGTAAATTCACTTTCATATATGTTGGAGAAAGGTACCTGACTGACGTATACGCGCTTGTGTGCTCCTCGTAATATCCGTCTCCAAGGCCAGGTTCGTCTCTCGTGCCTCGACTCACGCCACACCCGGACTCTCGTACAGCTGAACGGAAAATTCAAATTGCGGGTGTGTGTATCATCTGACCAACGTTTTCTTTGGGCTTTCATGTCAGAGACACTTATCTCCACAAGTGAGTGAGCAGACTTTTCCCAACGGACAGTACTCAGTACAAGCTTTAATCTCATCTCGACATTGCACGATTTCCCTGACTGTATTTATAACTGCACAAAATACCACAGAGAAAGGCTCGCTGGTTTTGCACGATCACACATCTCTACTATCTAATCTGTTAAGCCGACCGGATTGAAACGCTAATTTTGTTAATTAGCACGTGGCTTAAGAAGGAACTGAACGCAACGGAGCAACATGGACCGCGGAATCACATTAACGGTTGTCTTGGCCTTTATCGGCCTCTCCCTCGGCAGTCTCTCCGCAGCGCCAACGGGTATGCATACTTACTGTTTGCCTGTCTACGTCTACCCCGAGGACGTGAAGAAGAATACGAATAGTGATACGAACCTAGAAAATAACTCGAGTTGGCGGAAACAATTGATTTTTTAAACTATTTATTTGCATAATTAATATTATTTTGCACTTAAATGAAAACATTTGAGGGCGCATATTCCAATAGGATTTGATCGATCAAACCTTCACAATTATGTCCATTGTTTCTGTTTTATTTATTTCGACGGACTGTTTCAGTGTTATGTATTTATCCTCTATTTTATTAGCTAAATTTTATATTGCTATGTAATTATAAATTTAGCCGATTCAGTAATTTCTTAGGCCGCTCACAATTCTGTCATAGGCTGTAAAATCCGCAAGAGAGGCTCACGAGAACAACGACTGGCCATATATTTAACCGTGAAGAATATAATAGCCATGTGCTCGTCCATAATTTATATTTTTATATAATATTTATTTTTTCGGGTGGTCTTTATTATTACTATTTATTTTTTCTCATTGGATAAATTGCATTTTATCATGCAGTTATAAATTCATGATTTTTTTTACGGCTAAGTCGTGTTTTGTGAGTCTGCGACTCTTTCAATGACTCTAACACCCGGAAGAGACCGCTCACGATAACGATGACTGACCATATTTACCATGAACAATATATAACAGCTAAGTGGCCGACCCACTCGCCATTGTCCCGGTCGCTGGTCGCCGCTCGCTCGTGCTCGGTCAGCCTCCTACGCCGGAAACAGAGACCTTTCCATTGGTAATCGTGCCTGCCTTGCAAGGTCTATTTGCCTGGGCGGACCAACACACACACACACACACACACTGCACTTAAGTGGGATGGAATATTATTTCAAATCGACATCCATACCTGTCGCTTATTTGCTTGCTTCATGCCAGGAATTTGGCTCAGGCATACAGACATGTATGCCTGCCTGACTGTAGACACGAGTAGCGGCAGGACCCGGTCTAAAGCTGGAACATTTAATCGGTAGATCGGTGTTCGCACCGCTTGAACATTTTTATTGATTTTTTTTGGTGGAATGAAGAGCATTTTTTGGCTCGTCGTCGAGTGTTATTCATGCGCGTACAACCGTACTCGGTGTGTTAGTGAGGAAACAATATGATGATGATGCAGCAGGACTGGGATGTTGCTTTCAATCCCATGCGAATTGTGTTTTCTGCTGGGATGATGAAGAACTCCATTAGCAATGTGATATTGTGTAATCATGCAAGCTGACGTGTGTGTGAGAGTGATCGATTGTTACGTCCGTGCGCCGTGATGCACAATCATTCTTGCTCTCATATGTTAGAACGGAAAATGATGAATTCACGGGTTATTTGCATGCAGCAACTATTTATACTAGTAGTAATTAATTCGTAAAATTCTTGCCAAGAAATCAGGAAGTCAGGAATCGTCATCCAAAATATCTTAACAGTTTATATAAAACGTTCAAAAGTTTTATTCAGTAAGCATTAATATTTTCTGATCACATTATACAATACATTTTTTTCATTATTAGCGCTTCATTTCGGTAAAAATGTATGTAGAATTCTTTTTTATTGTTCATAATTGTCATTATTGGCATTTTGTTGAGGGAAAATGTATATAATATCTTATAACATTATTGGTATATTATTTGATTATCGTCTCCTGATTTAGTAAGTCCTTCTCAAATGTTATACAAATACGGTACATGTACTGAGCGTTGAAAACTCGACAATCTACTCGACAGTTGAGACAGTCTACTCGAAAAACCTTTTCCTTCCAGTCCACAATTGTTTTACATTATTTTTCTTTCACAGTTAACACAACTGCCGGAAAAGACCTATCACCATCCTCCACCACTGAGTCTACAGACGGTCCACTGGCGAACGAAGAGACCCTCTTCAAGGACCTCTTCGATAATTACAACAAAAATCTCCGACCTAATTACAATACCAGCAATGAGCCGTTGCAGGTGGAATTGGGACTCGCCGTTCGACGTATCGAGTATCTGGTACGTGACGGTATAGTCTCGAAAAATCCACACCCCTCAGTGCTGAGGAATTTTTGCCAAACACACCTGCGCTTTTCTCGCATTTTTGCTCAATCAACTTTTTACGACGATGAAAAAGAGTTTACCGTGTGTGCTTTGCACAGCCAGCAGCATTAACGGGATATTGATTTTACCGTCTTGTCACGTAGGACGAAAAACGGCAGACTTTATTGTTCCACGGTACGACACGGCTACGGTGGATGGACAAGCGATTAACGTGGGATCAACAGGACTATGAACAGATCGCCAACATTGCCTATCCCTCGTATGCCCTCTGGGTACCGGATATCCGTCTGCAGAATCAGTATGTGTACTCTATCTCTCACCTGAATTTGCTGAATGCCTCATTTTATATTATCTTGGCTTTTACCGACTAAATATACTGTTCACATTCCAAATGACTACACTGACTCTAAAATCGTATATTTAAACGAACACATAAATTCTCGTGAAATTTTCCGCGGCAAAAAACGATTGAAGATCAATGGATTATTTATATTACAGTTTCTTTTCTAGAGAAAAAAACAACCATATTTATAGATTAAAACATAAAACATTATAGATCATAATGTAAAATATCCTTTCCCAAAAAATGACATACACATTTTTTTGAAGTAGAAAGTAAGTATCCTGACGAAGAATAAATATACAAAAATTCTTGGTAAGAATAATTTTATTTACTATTCTGTATTTGTATTTAAATTATTCTTGCTACGGATGATTTTATTTGCTTTTGAAATTTTTTATTTAGTGCTCATGAATCAATAATAAATAATAATAAATAATAATAATAATAATAATAATAATAAATATATCATGCCTTACCTGTTACGATCGAATTTAATGAAACCACAAAATTCCGTTCTTTTTCAGGGCTGCTCAATTGGGAGTGAAGACATTCGAGCACGGATTAGCCAATATTTACTCCGACGGTCAAGTCTACCTGTCTACGCAGTCCGCCTTCACCGTCTACTGCGGAATGGATTTTGGCAAGTGGCCGTACGACGTGCAGTCTTGCACCATCGAATTCGAGTCCTTCACAATGGATGGCACTAGGGTCGACCTCCGAATGATGGGCCAAAATTCTACGGTAGCCGTGGAGACCTCTCCATACGCCTCCTTGAACGAATGGCACGTCCTGGGGATGGTCGCGCTAAAAAATGTCAAAAGATACGAATGCTGTCCAGGGGTATGTTTTGGTTTGCCAAACAAGAAATCAGATAGCTTTTAATTTGTTTTTCCTCATATATTTACAGGAGTTTCACAGCATTTACTTCACTATTCGGTTACAACGAAATCAGCCGTTTTACCGTCCACTTCTGCTAACACCCATGATTGTTATGGTATTCGCGTCATGGCTCCTCTTCCTTCTGCCATTGCAAAGTTGCATGAAATTCGTCATTGGAGCGATTGAACTGGTGTTTGTCGCATCGTTCGCCCTGTTCCTTAAGAGCTATTTACCGCCCTCAATTGAGGAAATTCCCTATATTGGTAGGTTTAATTAATCAACACGAATAAGCAAACAGGCAGATAAACAGGCAGACAGACAGAGAGACAGAGAGACAGAGAAACAGAGAGAGAGACTGACAGACAGAGGCAGACAGGTAGACAGACAGACCTAGTTTTTCTTTCTGGAAATCATGATTTTTTATACTTTACAGTAACACTAAACTTGAACACGATGGTGCTTGTCCTTCTGGCTCTCTTCATCCAGAGCGCTCTCCTCTTCATGTCCCGCCTGAAGTGTGCTATGCCCCATGCACTGAAGACCCTCTTCCTCGACGGCCTTGGTCGGGCCTGCTGTCTCAAGCTCCCCAACGGCTACACCAAAAGCAATCTAGGACTCCAATTAACCGCGGAAGGTCAAGAAGTGGACCACTTTGAAATGAGCGACAGCTCAGACGCGCTGACCAGTGAAAAGACCCGTCACGAATGGGCCACACTAGCATCCGTCTTGAATCGAGTTTGCTTTACCATCCATGTGGTAGTTTGTTTAATCGTGCTGCTCTAACTTCATCAGCACGCAAGTTGTCTTTCCCAAAATCCTAAACAAGTATTCTTTTCTTTAATGACAGCGTGTCCAGCCAAAGGCGTTTCACCATGTCTCTGTACAGTTTGATTTTTGTTCCCGTTCTGTTTATACTTAAACTATGCCACCCTTCCTAGTATTTTTCTACATGCAAGGTACATACATGTATACATTAATAAATACCGTAAGCGGTATTAGTTAACAATACTTATTATATTATTAATATTATTATTTAGTATTATTAATATTAATATTTCAAAAATATGTTATTAATATTATAAAGCCAAATATTTAATTTTTATCGAATTTATATTTTAACATTATACATGTATGACTTTATAGTTGCATTCCTATCACTTACTTATATGTTTATTATGTTCATATTACAATAAATACTATAGGCAGAAGACTCAAAATTGATTGCGGGAAAATCAAGTATATTTAATGGCCGTTTTTTCCGTTATGTCCATTGTGAACGTCATCATCGTCCTTGACGTCGCTGACCGCGGTAGCCGGTCCCTCGTATTCATCGGCAATACGGAAGATCAGCTCACTGATCAATCGCTGCAAGTCGTGGGCGCGTTGTTTGCCGACAATTAGTACGGCCTCGTGATCAGGGAAGTCGTCGCTGTCGTGTTCCTGCACCACGTTGTTAGTGATGAGCGAGATCCCCAGCACGCGGAGTCCGCAGTGTCGGGCGACTATTACTTCCGGTGCTGTGGACATACCTAAAACACGGCCCAGTGTCGTTTAGTTTTATTTAAATAGTAAATTAAAATACGCAAAATAAGCTTATATTTATTATTTATTTTATTTATTTATTTAACTCAGACGCATGTCGATTTTTAATTTAATCTAAATTATAAACTGAAAACTACAGATACGGTGATTTTAATTCAAATCTAGGTTAAAGTACTGAAAACAATCTTTCTATTTTTAATTATACAGTTTTTTGCTTTAAAATCAGACGTGACAATTTTAAGTTTAATTTGAATTCAAAATTTTGATTAAGCAACACTCACGCTGTCATAGGATAACGGCAAATAATCAGCTTTAAATAACGGAGGAAAATGATTTCTTACCCATGCAGTCGGATCCGAGACTTCGGAAAGCTTTGGCTTCAGACACGGTCTCGAAACACGGTCCGCTGACCATTGTGTAAACGCCTTCGCGGAGGATTTCATCCAAACCAAGATTGGCAGCCACATTGCGAGCGAGTTCACGAAGATCTTTGTCGTAGGCACCGCAAAGAGACACGAATCGAGGCCCCCAACTAAAAATATAACAAATATCCGTGATCAAAGAGAATTTTGTTAACGCACAGATCCCCAATTTTTTACCAATTTAAAACACAATTTCGAAGTCAACGCAGGTCAACATTTAAATTTCATTTAATTTGTTACGAATGTTTTTCATAATCTAGCAAATTGTTGAAGGAAATGCCGGTCAAACAGATCTTCTGTTATTGCACTTGTCTGTTTTAGGTTCAGGAAATCCTTCTAATTTAGTATTAATTAATCAGGTGGTGGTGGTGTATAATCTTATCTCGCCTCTGATTAAAGGGGACCTCTTCAATGCGGCAAAATTCTTTCGCTCGGTTAAGTTCGAGATAAGTGAGACACAATTCCTGAAAATCTCAACTCCTTTGTTTGATCAATTGTAAACGTACATCTAAAAGGTGAATATCCCTTCGGGCGAGAGAACCACGGGGAATTGTTTTTCGAAAGCGGTACAAACAATGGAATTGAGCGTCAAGACATATTTGTAGTTCGACGACCGGGTCACGCAGCCAATGCCGATATAATCAGGTTCGACCGAAATTGAAAAACTCGAAACGTTATAAGTTTCAGCATTAAATTGTGCATTTAATAGCGTTTAAGATGTTTTGAATATGTTTCTGAAAGATTCTTAAAAGTTGTTTTTGTATTCATACGGTGCCATGTACAATATATAAAGCTCGTATTAGGGCGTGGACGACATTTAAAATGTAGGACTCACCGGCGGTCGTTCTGCCCCATCAAGGGATTATTTCCCGCCAATCCCGGCATGTTAATGTGGTCCTTGATCAGCATAATGTCTCCTATCTTGAATTCTGGATTGAGGCCACTAGAAAAATACACCGTAATTTAGTTAGGAATCTAACGCTGTACATCAATGATTTTTCCCGTACAAAGCACGACAATGACCCTACCCAGCAGCATTCGTGACAATAACGGTGTGAACGCCCAACAATTTGAAGACCCTCACTGGAATTGTTGTCTGAAAGGAAACGTTTATGTTAATTGAAAAGGTTTGTCTTTGTCATCAGCCAGCCAGTTTATGTCTACCTGTTGTACAGTTATACATATTCGCGAATATTTATGTTACTGTATTTTCGCGTTAGACAGGGACAGCTTACGAGCTGTGGAACGTTTTATCGGCCACGCGGCGCTTGTGCGATGTGTAAGGTGCACACAGCCGTGCATACGTTCCACTCCAGTACGACTGTCCCTGTCTAATGCGAATAGACAGTAATATAACGTATAATAATACACTATTGTAAATATTTATATTAATAATACATAATTAATAATATATATTCATGTATAGTTTATAGTTGCATAAATAAATGGATATTATGTTAATATAAGCGGATACTGTTTTTTACTCCTTTTAATTATCTTTGGGTGCAGCAGTATCGGTCGCAATTAAAGCCTGACATACTTTTGACATGTCATAGCCCTCGTAGAAATGAAAGCGCCCCTGCATGCAGACGACGGTCACACCGTTCAGCAGTCCAAACACCAAACGCCCAACGTGGCCGTGCACTGCAAACAAAAAGCTGTTGACCATCCATGAGTGATTATGAAAAATATTTAAAAAAAACATATATAGTAAATTGCAATAGCAGTTTACATATGTCTGCGTACCGGTACTGGTGGGAAAGTAGGGAATATCCTCATAGTTGAAAGCATCAGGGTTCTCCAGGAGGTCTGCCAGACCGCCGAGGCCGGAGCCGCAAATGACGGCCAGGCTCGGCCGGTGATGAGTTCGTTTGAGGAGGGATTCGGCAATGTCCTCATACTGCTCATACTCGTGGGTGAAACTGCAAATGGGGATTTGCGAGAAATAAATATATAATATTATTCCCTTTTCCCAGCACTTACTCATCGACGGTTTTTCTGGCTGGCTGAGGCATTTTTATTATAGATAATGAAGGGAATTGGCTAATTTGTTCTACACTGCAGTCTAATGCAAGTTTTGGACGTCAACGGAAGTGGAGGAAGGACCGGTCGCGCGGTGCGGGCACAAGAGAAACTGCGATGCGACTCACGTAATGAGGAGATTCGTAAAGTACCACTCATTATTATATGGTCCTGCTCACGCACGGGGTTCAGCTGCAAATTACTTGTAGTATCATAGAGGTTGATTAGAAGTTTGCACGTATACACTGCGAGTAGACCCTAGCTAAACCACTACCTGGGTAGCTGATAATTAGGGTTGTCTTATCTCCATTTCTTCTCTCGTGAGTGTGTAGTGCGTCTCCAGCCCAAGACAGGCACGCGGTTTGGTTCGGAGAAACAGTCAAAGTCAAGTAACACGACATTTTCAGTCTACCCGTGCTGCTAGCTCCGGATATATATTAGTGTAAGTCACAAAGTTACAGCAACACTGAAACCACGTTTTGAAGAACATACACAGACAATGCTAAAATAGTTCTTGTCTCCATTGATTCCGCTATGTATGTAGTAGCAAATACTAATAATTTATTTTAAATTTAAATTTGGTCATCCATGAAGTGAGACAAAAAAATGATCCCTTGCAATATCTAACCCCACAGACGACAGGAACTTTTCATAGTTAAGTCAACGCAGTCTGCATTTCTCGAGTGCGTGTTTGAGGCCGGACCTTCCTGAATCGGCACAATTGTGAGAAGAGTCATCTTCGGATTGTCGGACTGGATAGCCGCGAGCTCCCGCTGCACATTCCCGACTACAGCTTTAGACGAACCCGTAGTCCCAGTAGAGTTGTTTCTGTTACCGACGTCAGTGACGACTACACGCCAGTCCTGCGCCGAAATCTTTCAGGCCCCGAAAAATCCCGAAATCCGAAGAAAGCTTTCGGATTTCATTTTGGGGTTCGGGAAAGTTTGACTGGAACGCGGTATTTTTTCAAAGACTGCATTTATATTATGGAGTGGAAAATTATATAACGGCACGGCATTTGAACTTGTGGACAAAGACCATTCCAGTTGAAAGACCATCCCAATCCTCTGGGAAGCTGTTGTTTTCCAATATTAACAAGTCCTTCCGTAACATTGGCCAGAAGCCCAAGAGCTCTGAAATTTCTAGTTAATAAGATGTTTTTCGGTGAATAATCTTTTTCGGGTTTCGGGTCGGGTTCGGGCAAAACAAAAAATTTCGGTTGGGGTTTGTCGGGCTCCGCTAATCGTTTCGGGTTTCAGATCGGGCTATGGGGATTAAATTTCGGCGTAAGACTGCAGCACGCTTTTGTCGCAGTCGCGCCACAGTAGTAAAGATGACCATGATGTAGACGACCAGGTGGAGACGATCAGGATTCAGACCAAGGGATCCACGTACTTCCCCTCATATTGCGATGAGTCGTTGGTCGGAGGGTGGCCAGGACCCTTATTGTGACGGTTGGGTCGCACTGCCTGGCGCCCCCATCCATCACTGTCCCATACGACTTGCTATTTAGTCTCATAAACGATTGTAACTTGACGCTCGCTTAGTGTAATCTTCCCCACGTTCTGTGACTCCTACAGTCAGTCATATTTCTTACAGCGAACCCATCGCATCTCTCTTGAGAAACCTATTCGTTAGTTATCTGCATTCGACACAGTAATCTCATCGGTGCTAGTAACACTTCATCCCGTATACATTCCAATTTGGCATAACATTCAGACATTCAGACAACGAAAGACGCTTCTTGTAAGTCACTACTCGGTCTCCTGTCACAAGTTGAGGTCAGACGTGCGTCTACGGAAAGCCATCAAGAGACACCTCACTCGTCCACTTCGACTTAACGAAACCTCATAAACGTGGAAATCCTTGCGAGTTTCAACGTGAGAAACCGCGCGGGTCCACATGGGGCGCCAAATGATGCTCCCGCCGTGAAAGAAGATGGTAAGTGCAACACATCCCAGCACAACACAGCCCAACCACCCAACAATTTTGGCGAGGTGATCCGGAATGAATTTGAAACAATCTTGGAACCGTCATTTCTCAATCACTACTGATCCCACTGCCTCACATTTTTTTTGTTACAACACCTAACCATGTGAGCATCCAATCCATGCCAAAGAATGAAATTTAATCTACATCCCAAATATTTCCAGTCAAAAACTAATGGCAGACCCGATCTCAATAATGGCCCATGTCTGTCGCGGGTAATTTCATGACCTGGACGACTGAACTGGTGGAGTTTAACCGTCTTCCACACAGCCATTGCTCACGGTTGATCACTGCTACTCACGGTTGCTCCCCGCTGCTTACGGTCGCTCACCGTTCATAGCTACTCACTGCTCATGTACTCGTACTATACTGTATATTTACTTGTATGTTTGTGTGTTGTCGGAAGCACAGCCGAACCGGAAGTGTTCAGCTGAACGATTGTTATCTGCTCGAGCCTGGATGCCGCGATGGGTTCTCTACTTGATTTATTCGTACTGTGTGTTTTCATAGTCCGTCTAGTTCTTAATTTTCTACAGTAGTTTGGGTCTTCATCGCTTTCCTTTCATTCCTTTCCCTTTCCCTTCGGAACTCCTGTTTCTCATCGCTTCTTCTGTCCACCTATTTAATGCCAACTGTCTCCGAGTAACACAAAAACCTCCACTTCCGGCCTCTCCCCTTCGTTGGCCTTTGGGCAGTAGAAAGTAGAGACGACAGGTCACACCCTCATTTCCTAAAAATAAATCGTTCCGGAAAATCAAAATTTCTTTTGGTTAGCCCACTACAATAATGTAGCGAAAAAAAAGTTTCATGAGACTAGTGACTTTACCAGAGATACACTGCCCAATAACCTGACAGAAATTCGGCAAGATTTTGTCATTAAAATTGCTTTTTAAAACGTGTTCTTCGCTTCGCGTTAATAGCTTCTCCGTGTGCTGCGCGCTCGCGAGCAGTTTGGTATGAGTCTGCTCCTAAGGTGTTGAGCTGTCACACAAATTACATTAGGTTGAAACTTAAACGTGCGAACAGACAAACTGAATCAGAAAGAATGGAAACTAGATATCACGATTTATGCAAATTTCAGGAGTCATCAAGGTTGAAGCTTCATAAAAAACCAGCAGTGTGATCGAGTTGAGTTTGTGGTTCACGGTTCATGTAATAATATTCCGTACTGCGCTGGGCCACGGACAGCTTCCACCGGAGTCCACAAAATGTTACACAGCAAGACCGCGACGAGTTTTAGGGCCTACCAATGAGCACACTTTTTTAGCCCAATAGATGTAAAAACAAACTGGAGTTACATGTTTCTTTAATGGTTACACTCTGTGCGCGTGGGCATGGCAAATATTTTTTCAAAAGCATTCCCGAACCCGGTACATGTGTGCCTGCTGTCTTGCTCAATTGACAGCCGGAGCTTGACGCCGTTGACGGCAACCGTTTCGGGGTGTGTTGTAGTCGTATATCTTGCCCATATGTATACTGTAAATGTACGAGGAATCAGGAGGCTGGACACTCAGTTTTGCGTCCTAACTTCGGACACTTGCAATGCCCTTGTACAGCGGGACCCATCCCGCCAGTTCGGACTATTTTATAATGTACCATTTTAAGTATCAAAATCTCCATATACTGATTGCATGTCGAGCCCGAACGTTGTATCAATCGCAAATTTAGTATATGGAACAAAAAGAAAAAATACAGTCTCTGAACGATATATTTTGCCAACAATTCGACCAATAACTACGAGTTGCTATATATTTGGGCAAAGCTACTGTCTCTTCTGGGACGGTTCTGCCAACTGTTTCGTTAAACAACCTGTCCATAACATTGCAGACAAAGCAAAAAGTGTCCGCAGCGCCACGGCGGGTGCTCCAACCAGGTCAACCTCTGCTCCTTTGGATATCATCAATCCCAAGACTCCACATCGTGCGAGTTCCGCCATTGGGATCCACTTCCGGTCGTCCAGCACCGAGCCGACGTTGCCTAACGTGATCATGATAGCGAAACAGACAGTCCAAACGGTGACCGTGCCCCACTGATTGTAATGTGCAGCGGCGTGCTTGAAGAATACCACCAGCACCACAAAGTGGACGAACGCGTAGAGAGTCTTCCAGGCAGGCACTGACACCTCAAAGACTCGAATGGGTGATTCGATGGCGGGAATGTCTTCGGGGTTGCCGAGGCGTTTGGTGCCCGGTCGCCAGCCCGGTCCCATATATAAGGACTTTAGTTTGTGGTTGAGGGATTTGAAGGTTGAAAGGCGGGAGATGATACTGATATAGGTGTTGAACTGCACCCAGATGCCGTTGAAACTGGCTACGGGTGTTATGATACCGTATACGACGCTTTCGTCCTGGTGTTCCGGCTCGAACGTTCCAAACATGCGATCCCTGAAGATCACAGAAATGTTTAGTCATTCGGGGAAAGACATTCCAGACAAGCCCGTATCACACAGACATGGCGTTAGTATTAAGGTAGACAGACACAGGCACAGTCAAAAACACCGACACAGACAATGACCCAGACACAAACACAGACACAGACACAGGCACTGACACAGACACAGACACAGATACAGACACAGACACAGACACAGACACAGACACTGTCAAATCAGGACCTACCAAATTATCAGTGCTCCGGCGTAGTTCTTATCAATACAGTAAGGGTTCCTGCCATGATGTACTCGGTGATGACTTGGGGTGTTAAGGATCCATTCCAAAGGCCCAAGGTTCCTACAAAACACAACCCGCTGTTGTTTGTCTGCTGCACTACCCCCCAGAGCACAATACCCCTAATCCCCTGTTTCGATGGCCAGATAGTCAACCATTGTCTGTCCTTACTTTATCATGGCTGTGTGAATCCAAAACTGATATCTGCAAGCACAACAGATTATCAAATCTTCTGGAATTTCTTACCGCCGGCATGCGAAATTAAAGAGAAGGACAAATCATCCCTTCTCACAATGTATTAAGCTGGGCATGGACAACATGAGCAACTGGGGTGAATCCAAGGAAGGCCATGGGGAGGTAGACCACCCAGCCGTACAGTCCGCCGATCATGCTTTGCCGCAGAGCTGTACTCAAATTATACTCCTAAAAAATGTAAAACAATTTAGCAGGGAAAAATACTGGGAAATTTGGGGGCAGAGTTTCTCATTACCTCTGAGCTGTGATGGGTCTGATGGCTGGCCCAAAGAATACTGACTTCTATTGCGAGAAAAAAACCTCTAAACTGAAAAAGTTTCCTGGTCACTTGGAACAATGCCTATACCATGGTTTGCTCGATGGAGCCAGTAATAGGCAAGGTCAGCGGCTAGAAAGGCCAATCCCCATCCCAACCAACTCCGTAATGGCACGGTCCACACGCGCCAATGGTCAAAGATCCACATGTACACGACAACGTCCATACTTCGCGTTAGGAACCTGGAATAATGAGCAACGTTTCATGGTGGAACTTTCATTGAACAGTAGATTTATGTTTATGTTTATTTATTCATTTTATGTGCCTGGACATGCATGCTGCGGTACGAGATTCAACAATATAAGACAGATATCTCATACAGTATGTTGTTTCACAAGTGTAATTAAATAGTGTTGCTCTCTTAGTGCGGAGTGCGGACCCGTATGTATGCCGACTCTACCGTACAGTGCTACAAGTACAAGCGACGGTAGATATTTTGGGCCACCTGCCCATATGTACACATATATACACATGTAGGACACATATACTTCAACGTTTGGGACGCTAATCCAGCACCGACGGATGTGATCGTGTCGTTCACGCGGAAACCCGAACCGGTGTAGTAGTACTTGACCGCCCATTCTCCCACCATCAGCAGCAGAAATACCAAAACAACCTGTTGGAATAATTCCGGCTAAAATTCCTGCATTTCGTCCGAATTGAGCTTCAACATCAGTCAGTCAATCAATCAATCAATCAACCATCCTCATCCTCCTGTACGTCAGCTGGATAGAACATTTCCTGCTGTTAAAAATCAAGGATCAGCTTAGCCTTTTGTTGCTTTTTTACGCCTTTACCTGGCACTATTGTGCGTACGAGGTAACGGTTCCAATGCTGGCAATTATTGATTTGCCATAAATGCACGACATGGCAAACAGGGCCAAATCGTGACGTGCATCAATCAAAATATCCACAAGCTTTCTTTTTCGTTTTCCATTTAAAAAATGAACTAATTTGTTTTTATCAAAATTATTGTAAAATATGTTTGCTAAATTTGTGGTCGATTTCTTAAATCCAAATTATCAACAAACAACGATGGTATAATGTGCGAACGCGGCATTTATATCATTTCTAAACTTGCGCGGCATTGAGACTTTTACCTTGTACACATGTGGCAAAAACCTTGCGCTAACCGACTTAAGCCATTTAATTCATTTCATGCACAATTTATACACATACCGAGTTAATAGTCTAACTCGGTTAGGACAAGGTTTTTACCACGTTTTTATACCTCTGACACAACGGTTATTAAATGAACAAAGGCTGATCAATAAATCAGTCAATCAGTTTTTGGAAGGACTTCATTCTTTGCGTGCCGGTACCTGGTTAGCGTAATTTGGAATGTCGTCGATGTTGTCGGTATCGGGGATCTCCTTCGGATGGATTAAATAAAACAGCAGCCGCCAATTGAAGAACGGGAATGCTTCATTCAGAGTTACATTACTGGCAGTATTCGCTTGTGAGACAGTCATTTTGACGATCAGCTGATCGATGGGCAAAATGGAAAACGGAAATGTGTAACGGTGTGTGTGATTGTGCAAAAATAAAACAAGGAGGTGTGTTGAATGTTTGTTTTAGCCACCACACAGGCATGTGTGAAAGAGAATTGCTTCCGTCGCACACACTTTGGGGTAGGAACCAACTCGTACCACAAGTATATGAATACAAGTACATAGTACAGAACCCTGGGACTCGAAGCGTGTTACCATTGGTCGATGAAACTTTAGAACTACTCCCTCGCTCTCACACTCACGAAAGACTACTGTGCTCGAACGAGCAACAGTAGCAAAGTCCGGCATGTGTTTGTGAACGACTGGGGAGGGAGATAACACTTAATATAAAAGTACATAGCGCTGTTCTCTTCTTCCCTTTGAGGATTGAGGAACCGTAAAATTAATTAAGCGCTCTCGAAAGACATGATTACTCGTTCAATAAATGTTTAATTTTAATTTTAAACCAATGGCAGTGCACCGTGATTGCTTACCGAAAGTCTGAATCTATCCATGAAAACGACAGACATAAACAGCCAACAGAGAAAATTCCCACAACGAACAAAAGAGCTCGCGCATTCTCATTAACGAACAGAACTGTTCTCAATCAGGTCACGCGAGTACACAGCTGAACCAACAATAGCAAACCACTCTAGTTCCCAAGCTAAGGCACATGTGCCTTAGCTTACGGACAGACAGGCAGGAAGGCAGACAGACAGAGAGACAGACAGACAGATAGAGACAGACGGACAGACAGACAGACTCCCCAATCACTGCGCAGTTTTCAGAAATCAAGCAAACGAGGGTCTAGCCTTAGCTCAGCTTGTACAAGTACGTGCCCCTAGACCCTGCCAGGTGTTCCTGAACCCTGGGCTTAACCATCGCACACGTAACCATTTCACATTGCACAAATGCTCAATTTCACATATTCCACCAAAGCTCTTCAGCGATATAATTTTCGGTCAGGAGTTCGATTGTTGCAGCGCGTATGTTTTCCGAAAAACTGTTTTCATCCCTCACAGCAGCGGTCAGTGAGTCGTACCCAAGTCTATCACATTAAAAATACACCATGTACGGGTACAGTATCTGAGCTCCTACCTCTTTGTCATTCTGCAAAACGGCAAACGAACGCCCGATAATTTCACATGGCGTTCCAATCACAATTTCGCGCCGCACTGCACATGTCTGTACGTGTACACAGCAGTGCAGTTATCCTGTCATAATTACGGAAGCTATAGGACTATGTTGAGATGGATTCGACAATTGCTGAAATTTCATATGAAACTACAATGTACATATTCATAATGCCATTCCATTGCTCTTCACCGTGTTCGTATAACCCGCCGCGGTTACGTTCACGGCAGTCGCCGACGATTGTGTGTTGGCCATCCCGGCTCTATGAGCTGATTTGCCACCACGCTTGTACCGAGGACTCACTGCTACACATGGTAGACTCACAGTCCGTTGACCGTCCAAGCAGCCGGCACCTACAAGTTAAGGAATTCGTCTTGTGTGATTACATTTTCTAGAAAAATGAACTTCCTATTAGACGATGATACCTCAGTGACAATCGCAATGCTAACTGCCACTTCCGTCCCCATACTTTTTGGGTTGTTGCACACCTACTACAGACTTTGGTCATGTGTGTGTGCGGCTTTCGTAATCTACCAGTGAAATCTGTCGTGTTCCACTTCCGCAGCACGATCCTTCGTATTTTCTGTTTTTAACGTGCTCTGTACATATATAAACAAACACAAGGACGTCTTTACCTCAAAATTTGGCGTAATAATTGCCAGTCAAAAATTTTGCATATTGAGAGGTTGAACGTCTGCATATATACGAACCATGTCGTGTGTCCAGCTGTTCTTCCTGCAGTTCCTGTTTATCATGCTTCAATACGGTGAGTGAGGATTTTTCATACTTTGAAGACATTGTTTTTACCACAGTACACATGTGGACCGAACTTGGTGTGTGTGTGCGTGTTTGTGCAGAATGCGGTGCAGGAAGCTCATTCACGACCACTTCTGGTTCCACAACGAGCTCGGATAGACCGTATAAAGGTCGGTTAATCGGACAGCTGCAAACACTAAAAAAGAAGTCGTCATCCCCATCGGAAGGAGCAAGCTTTGTAATCTCTGGGACGATCTATGCGGTGGATGACCGGTTGTTGTACGTCGACAAATTTACCTTTGATGGCGGAGTTCAAGGTACGCCACCTGAAGAACAGAAGTTTTTCGTTATTATTTCAGCACCTCCAGTCATCAGAATACTGTTTTTATTATTTTGCAAATGTTTAAACGATCGACCAACAATGTCAGGTGCCAAATCAGTCAAGTTTATGCAAATATGTATAAATTTAATTTAATTAGACAGGGTAAGATTCGGTCCCTTTTTGACCACCAAGTTTCCAGGTCTCTTCATATGGGGAGTTTCGAGTGATCCGCGATCACTTCGTGAGGATACCTTTATCATACCATGGAGCCAAGACTGGTTAGTTGATTCCAGTTGTTACACATGTACCAAGGAACCCTTTGAAATTATTTATGCCAGACTAATGAAGACTTTCCGCGGCTTCTCGCAAGTTTTTCGGCGCCCAATTGTCCGTCTTTACCCGCCATATGGGAGGAAAATATGCTCATCGCGCTACCGCGAAACATTTCCCTCCTCACCGTGACGGAAATCACCATCGGTATCAGGAATACCGCTGTAATAGTACGTTGTGCTTGCAGACAATACATCGATCATCCTCTAGGTTGGAAAGCAGCGGCGCATTTTCATTTCCTGGGGACGGCAATGGCAACCTAAAAAACTCCCCTGGGGATTCCCTTGAGGTCCAGAAGGAATCTGAATCTCTGGAACTGTCTCTTGATCCAAAATTTTGTTCTTAACAAAAACATATTTGGGGTTAAAATAAATATTACCTAGTAATAGTATGTGTCCTAATTATTTAGTCTACTACAGATATACTTACTTTGTATTACTAAGATAAACAAAAGTTATTAGAATGAATATCAACAAAAAGCTTATTTAAACAGAATAATATTTTTTTTATTAAAATAGAACGAATGTTAACAAAACATTGCACTTAATTTATATACATTTGTTGGTTCACATTCATTATATCTTACATATTTACTATATTTAATTTTTATTATTGACTTCAACTCCAAATATAGTTTTTGCTAAAAAGAGCATTTTGGATCAAATGGCAATGTCAGGGGTCCAAACCTCAGCTGGACCTTCAGGGGACGCCCCAGGGGAGTTGCTTGGGTTGCTCCCCCTGATGATTGGCACGCGCTTTTAGGGGAGGGGGCTTTCCGTTCTGCAACATTCTTCAACGTACATTGATCGTTACAGTATCCGGAGCTGCAAGAGCGCTTCGCCAGCGCAATCATACCTCCGGGATTCATTGCACCACGCCCGTACGTTCTGCCGAGTCAGCTGGGTCACGCGGTAATGACCGCCGGCACATCGTCCGGTCCGATAACCGTACAAGACTCGCGGAGAATCCTGCTGGAACGCGTGACGTACGACGGCACGGGGTCGGATGCGTACTTTTGGGTCGACCGCTCACCGGAACCCACCAAGAGCGGCTTCAAAGTTGCCCCCAATCAAGACGAGTGAGTTTCCGACGACGATACTAATGTTGTTTAGATTATTTTAAATATTGATTAAAATAGACCAAATAGGATTTTTAGTTTAAACTAGACAATTGTTAATTTATTTTCAAATTAGACGTCTGGTCACATGTTGGCTTTTAATATAAATTAAATTATAAAAAGATTCGGATTTGATTAAAAATATCGGAAAGCAGCGTTTTTATTTTAAATTAAATAATTGTTTAATTTAATAAACTCAGACGTTAGAGACGTGCTGAATTCTAATTTGATTTATATTCAAAATCTTAACTTAAACCCCTCTAACATTTCACTGGAACCGCTGCCTAATCCCAATAACCACTTCAAGAAATAAATAGAGATCACAAAATACCAAAGAATAACAGAATTTTGAATTCGTTGCTTGTAGTTAAATTAACTAGTGTTATTCTCGAGAAACTACTAGTGTATGAATTAGTATTACTGTAATTATTTAGGACGCCACCTCTACCTTTGACTCGTCTGCCGAGGGAAAATGACACACAATATGATGCGTTACTGAATTTACGACGGGCCTTCCGGCCAGTGACCGGAAGTATTCAGTCGCTCACCGTGTTCGAGCTGAAATCGGTGGCCATTTACGATCGCAATTACGGCACCGTCTACGGAGGTAACTGTATTTAATTATTAATATTTTGATTTTTACATAACAGTAAATTACTAGTAATATTTCATATTCATTTGAATAATCTAATACATATCTTTCAACGTAATATATATTAGGTACGCTATACTTATAAATAAATATGTTACCTAAAAATATTAAAATTTATCCTTGCCATCACCGAAACGAAACCCCAAAAATTGTTCTTTTTGCAGACGCGCCATTCAATGGAACGGCATTAAAGGGGATCATCCCTCCGGCACTGGACGACTTGACCGTTCAACGGATTTCAAACAAGGCCGCAACCTTAATCCGAGATGTAACAATTTTATTCGCTCAGTCTTTGGGATGAAAAACTGAAAAAAAACTGAAAACAAATTTAACTAAAATTAAACAAAAAGTTTTCGTTGGCAAGGTTTTCGTTTTAGATTTTTAATTACTAAAACCCTAAACCAATGGTTTTAGTCACTAAAGAAAAAACTAAAAGTAACTAGACTTGAAATCCTTAAGCGCTAATATTTATTTAACAAAAACGCTAATTATTCGACTGATTTTGCCGTTCCTACTCACTTGTGGCATTATTCAAGTGCCGAAATCAGAATCACTCCTTTTTTAACGATACCCAGAGCTTCGCCCCCTGATCTCCGAAACTATTTGGAAATTGACCCGAAATCGAATTTGAAATGGAACAGTGTCAAAATAATTGTTTTCAAGTTAGTTCTAAATGGTACCATTTTTACAGTGAAATGAAGGAAAATAGAATCCTCCTGTGTTTTTCCAACTTCAAAATATCAATAAGAAAACTTGTCTGACTTTACCAGCGAAATAAATTTTTATATTCAGCGCTGAAGTAGGTCTAGAAAACAGTTTAAATTGATTCTGCATTCTGCACTTAAATTACGCTCCAAGTCACCAGTCTTCATCGTCAGTCCTCTTCGTATTTCATCCGTATTTTTCTTTACAACAGTTGAACTATCAAATCGGAATGGACAACGACATCACAGCCCTACCCTGCGGCGGCGGCAGCAACGGTCCTAGGCCCACTTTCCCCCGGGCCTCCTCCCGGATTCAGCTGGAGCTAGCCAACGATATGCAAAGCGACGGTCCGCACTTCCAACAACAGCTGCGGTCTGTGGCCGATGCCTGGAATCACCTGTCCGAGTTCACAAATCACACGGAACTAAAACCACCGACCCTAACAGCCGCGCCCAGTCGTCTTTTACGGAATGTCTGGAACTGCGAAATCCTGGACGATCTCTTCGAGGTGCAATGGAAAGTACACGGCGGGAGCTTTGTGACCTTCACGTTGTCGGCGCCGCTGAGTGCGCTTCCGGATCGAGCCTTCTCGTATATGGCTTTCGGGATTAGTGGATCGAAAGCCCGCTCAGAAATGATTGGCGCAGACGTTAGTACACAGAGTGATGACTGTCGCAGTTTTTTTCCGGAAAATACAGAAATTAATTATTGATAAATAAAAAAATGTAATACAGAAAAGAAAATAATTAATTAATTAAATTAGTTAAATATTTTATCTAAATGCATCTACAAAACTAAATCCATATATATAAATACTCCAACACGCATGCGCTATGTAAATATAAATATAGAAATTAAATTAAAAAATATACATATAAATATTTGTATTTACGCATACTCAACAAATACTTCAAATTTGCTGAACGAACTTAAATAAATATTCAGATTTATTTGAAGTTCAAATACATATTAACTATATAAAAATAGATTTAATATATCAAATAAGTACCCATAAATTAAATGGGTTGTTTTCCGTCAGGTAACCGCAGGTTTTTTGACGCCACCCAGCAGGGTCGTGCTTAGTGATCTGATTCTTGGAGGCCAAGCGAAGGTATCAAGCTCAACAATTATCCTTTTGAATTGCACTTTTTATAACTAACTATTTTTCTGAAACTGTAGTGCCAGAGAGACAACCCCAAACTGGACGCCGTGTGTCCGCGATCTCTACTCAACGGCAAGCAGGCCTCGAAACTCTTCGGCGGTGGAGGTTTGAAAGACGGAAAAATTAGCTTCAGCTTCCGTCGACCTGTTGAAAGTACAGAACAAAAGTCACACATGCTGCGTATCTATCTAGCCCGATAATATTTTCCCAGCACTAATTCCAATTTATCCATAACTGCTGCACATGTTTGGGTACAGGACAAGACATTCTAGGCAAGGACATTCCACTGGACGGACCGACGTTTGTTGTCTGGGCGATCGGACCGATGAACCAATCCACCGAGCTGCCCGAGTACCATACCGCACATACCAAAAGTATGAGGAGAAGTCTGTATTACGGCTCAGCCTCCATTTGGTCCATAAATCGGCTCATTCACGGGTTTCTCTTTGATGGCAGGTGCTTGATTGTTTGATTTTCAGAAATGTTATAGTATACTAGGATATAGTATAGCAAATCAAACCATCAAGCACCTGCCATTAAAGAGAAACCCATGAGTGAGCCGATTTATCGACCAAGTAAAGCGTGAGCAGAAATACAGACTCCTCCTCATTCAGCGCAACAACAATCCTCTGCACTCAATGCATCAAATGTATCAAACTTATTTACCAAAAATAGATCAATTCCAGTGCCAGTCTCAACTGGCGGCCATACTTTTTTCTTGAGAACCTATTCCCCTAACATGATTCTAGAAAATACCTCCTACCGGGGATAATGCCCAGTTCAATTTGGAAAACTTTGAAGGTTTAAAATCACTGGAATATAATTCTTATCCCAACAATAAACACCGATTTCTCAAATGTTTTCTTCTTTTTAGTTTTTGATAGCCACTGACTCAAAATTTAATTTGGAATAGATTGGCATCAGCAAACAAAAATTCATAAATGAGAGGGCGGAGCTATAGGTACTGAAGGAACCCGGGTATCACAGTTCACTGGCCGTACATTAACACGAATATATTTCACCGCACAGTAGCGCAGCCGTAATCCTCCCCCTCGTTTTCAGAAAAACTTCAGCTGATGTCAATAGATTTGCAATTAACATTTGAATCAATTAGGTTCAAAAAAGATGAACCAAAGGAAATATCAGAAATAGGTGTTTGTTGCTACTCTGGAGTCTTTCAGTGATTGTTCAACTACTTAAATTTTTCCCAGTTGGATAAGGTCTTGTCCCCGGTTAGTACTATTTTCTAAAATCCTGTTAGGGGACGAGGTTTTTAGGAAAAAGGTTTGGCCACCATTTGAGACTGGCACTGATATTTGATCCATTGTAAGTCTTTTTTGACTTCTCATAGAATCGGTGATGCTGGATTTCGGTCGAACCGCCTTCAACAACTGCACCCAGCACGCAGCGACCGCCACGCCGAGTTCGGTGGATAATACGAGTCCATTCCATCCGCTGAACGATCTGCTGCTGTTCGAGAAGAACAACATCCCGAGTACTAGTACAACTATCACACCGTCGCTGAATGACACGAGTACCGCTTCTTTTCTAACCTCCAGTCGAAGTTTGTCATAGTTGCTGCACACGTTTATATCAGGGAGAGAAAATACACCCTTTTATTATTGGAACTTTCCTGTAAATGCGGATGCTTTCCGGTCCGAGAGCTGCGGATGAAACACAGTTGAAGACTTGAGCTCCCACTACTCATAGCCTCGTAGCTATATTATCCTGAATACGTCAAGACGTATGATGTATGACGTATACGTTTTGCCTTGTGCTGCGTTCATACTCCTTGTCAGAGTGTCAAAGTCAGAGAGAACCGTCATAAGTGAAAGTGCCTAGTCGTGTTCGGTCCACCTTCTGGCAATTAGAACACCCAAAAAATGACGTCACGGGTCAGGTCAAGATTCCGACATGCTATTCGTACTGAAATGCCGAGGCATGACGCAGACCAAACAATTTCGGTTCATACTCTGTTCTCCACTTCTTGGTCACTTTAAACTTTTGATTCCATTTTTTAAGACTACTTTAGTTATTTCATTTTCAGAACACTTGTGAACTGACTCATCAACAACTACTGCTTCAATCACCTCAATCTGGCAGAGCAGTTTTGTGACTGAATTGTTTTATTTTATCATACTATTATTTGAATTATCATATGCGTAAAAGTTTGAAAATCTACTTGACTGAGTTAGCCAAGACTGTTGTCGTGAAACTATATTACAAATTGAGGATTCCAACAAATTCTCAAAAAGCAATTGAACGGTCATGGAGGAAATGAAATTTAGTACAGTCGGCACCGTCTTCAATGATTTGTCGGGGCATTTCTGTTCAGACCACGGCTGCTCCCAACTCGATTCTGACAACTTTTTTAGAATTGTCAGACGAGTGTTCATCGTTCCTCTGACAAAATTTCGTCCTGACATTGTCATGGATGCATGAAGTGTGAGCACCTACGTCACGATTCGAGTAATCTTATGACATTCTGACACAAAGTATGAACGTAACATTATTCTTCTTCTCGTGGCAATCAGCGCTTGTCTGCTATGAAATTTCATTACAATGGCGATATCTTTTCGTCTCTGCAGACAGATACTGCACTCCAGTGTTTTCTAGCAGAACACGAGTTCGAGACATGCAGTTCATGTTTTCGTAAATAAGAGTACAACTTTTAGTGTTGCAGTTATTCCAGCTGAAAAAAACATGACTTTTCGGCCACCGGACTTGGACTCCATCGTAGATAGGGACGAGCTGGAGAGGATCATTTCGAAGATGGATACTGACGAGATGGAACAGTGGCTGCGGGGAATGGAGTCCGGCGTAGTCGGGATGTGTCTATCAGGCAGAGAACCTGGAGAACCTACTCGGCTGCGGGCAGTAATTGAGGACCCAGTAAGACTGTGACCCTTGTAAAAATAGTATACGCATCAAGGGTTTCAGAACAATCCATGCGCACGAAATGTATATATGCTTCCGTAGGACCGGACTAGCTGGAAAGAAGAGCTGCGCCTATTAAACGTAAGTACCTATCCGCATTTTGTTAGGCTATACGCATGCATGCCTCTAAGTGTGCGTGTCAAGACCAAATGTCTGTTTGAATCTGCGTGCCTGTATATAAGTAAGTTTGTACGTCTACATAACTGTATGTCTGTGTTTTAGGATCGAATGTCTGTCTGTCTGTATGCCTGTATTTCTGTGAGTTAGGACCAAAAACATGTCTGTCTGTAGGCCAATTTTTAAGCAAGTCTGTGTGCCCACCATTTAAGTCGTCTGTTCACATATGTATACCGTCGTGTCTGTGTGTCTGAATTAGCAGGTCAATATATTAATATTTTTACCTTGCAGGTCGCTCGGAGACCGAATGAAGTTCTCCGCAAAAAGTCTGACTTTGTGTTGTCGCTTCCGCTCACCTACCAAGACCTTCGCCTGCTCTCCGAGAACCACTTCCACCGCGGCAAGGAGCTCAACCTCGTCTGCGAGGGCATGTTCGGAGTGATGGTCTTCCCCATCAGCGTCTCCACGACAGGCCAGCAAGACACGCAACTACACTTTGGGTTGCTCAATTTACCCATCAACCGTCCCGGCGTCCGAAACGACCTCGAGGGCCACATTCGAGCTGAAATGACCGAAGCCCGAAGAATGGCCGGCAGCTCCAAGATGCTCTACATGGCGGTCAGCACCGCGGAGACCCTGATCGCGCGATACGGCAGTTCACGGTACCTCCAGAACGTCCAGACAGCTTCGGAGAACCCCGGAGTCAAGTGCTTCGCGAACGTCTCCGAGTTTCAGCGGGACGCCATCTCGGGGCAGCTCTACCAGTTGAGTACTCGACTGTTCGTGTTGTACGGCAACGACAGCGACGCACTCCGTGAAGCGGCGCATTGTCTGAAGCTCACTCAGCAGGATGTTACAGTCAAAGTCGCCGATTGGGAGAGGCTGCTGCTGCATCAAGAGTTGTTGCTCGATAAAGTTAAACATGGAATTCGGGTTGCGATCCTGCCTAACAGCACCGTACCGGAGGATGTCTTTACGGTTACGTTGATTGGACCGAAGCTGGACGTGAAGAAAGCCCTGGCACGGATCAGCTCTCTAGGGCTGATTCTTGAGTATAAGGATGGCTCCCTCAGTACTGGATTGAGACAGCTGAGTGAAACAGTTCCATTCTCACAAGTAAGTTTCCCTTAAATTACTTTGGCTTGATGGGAACTCTAAACTTGTCGTACTGAGTTTTGGTTTGTGCGATATTTTTCGCCGAGAAAAAAATCAAATTTCGCTGTCCTTCAACGGAAGCTAGGTTTTAACTATCGTGCATGACTTCATGTTACATATCTTTTTGAGTACCACTATAGTCCCCCTGTACATCCCTTAATGTTATTGTCACCCCCTTTTCACTTTGGACCAGGCCCCTTATCCTAGAACCAAGAGATGGGCAAAGCGACAATTTTTTTCGAAAATTGAACCCAAAATGAAACCAACTGAAACCAACTAGCGTTAGGAGTCCCGGTTCCGACCTTTTAAAACATGGAACGAGCCTCTGACTATAGTCATCCCCGTTTCCCAAATATTGATCATTTTAAAGATTGAGCGAGCTTAATGATATTTGTTTTCATAATTTACTTTAATTTCATATAAGATGAACGTCTCAAGTCATTAAAAATCTTACAATCAGCTGGAAGTCACAATTTATTTAGGATGTCATTACAATTGACTTTAGCTGAGATTCGTAAAATACACCTGTGTCTCCGAACGACCAAATATTAATTTAATTGAAACAGAAACAGAAACATGTTCTATTGGATTTGCAAAATACAATAGAGAAAAAAAAAACATTTTTGATGATCTCATTACATTTCGCTAGTATCCAATATTAAA
>LRSR01011989.1:0-10360 GCA_001579985.1 Hypsibius dujardini
CTGTCTGTTTGTCTGTCTGTCTGTCTGTCTGTCTGTCTGTTTGTCTGTCCTATTTAAACGACGGAGATCGTTTCAAGCTGACAGAAAACACCAAGAGACATATTAGAGAAAAGAAAGATTTGTACCCGCTGAGGCAATGCCTTCAAATCCGATATAGGAAGTGAAACTGCTAGACGCGCCCCTCATCACACCCGCGAAGCCATAGGGCAGAAATCCCTGGTAGGTCCAGTTGGTCCGGTCTACGGTGGCAAATCCGAAAGCCAGACAAAACAATATCACCAGCAGATTAACGGCGTTCAGGACATTACACAGGAACGCTACAAGAAAACGTAGAATAAGTCATCAATAATTTCTGCTACCTTCCGTCATGAACCATAAACGCACCGGAACGCCCGAAGCCAAAGCACATCGTCACCGCGGAAAGGATGCCGATTCCGAAAGCGAGGAAGTCAGGAAAAGGTGCCAAAAGGGATTCGCGTGGAAAGGGGCCCACGTGAGCGATGGTAAAGTTTGCCACAGCAAGGTTCGCGAAAGCGTCCACGGCGCCACTGACGGCGGACGAGACGCTGGCGACATTGAGCATCTGGTCTAGGATCATTTGCCAACCAACTAGAAAGGCGACGAACTCTCCCATAGTCACCTAGAAGGATGACGTCAGGCGTTTGTCTGTCTGTCTCCCTACACAGATGTCTGTCTGTCTGTCTGTCTGTCTGTCTGTCTGTCTGCCTGCCTGCCTGCCTGTCTGTCTGTCTGTCTCCCTACACAGATGTCTGTCTGTCTGTCTGTCTGTCTGTCTGTCTGTCTGTCTGCCTGTCTGTCTGTCTGTCTGCTTGCCTGCTTGTCCGCCTGTCTGTCTGCCTGTCTTTTACTTACATACGTGAAGAGGTATCCCGATCCGGTCCGCGGGATCGCCGACGCGAATTCAGCGAAACACAGTCCCGACAAGATCGCTGTGAACCCCGCAATCAGGAACGATATCACCATGCCTGGCCCTGCCATATGCGCGACCGCTCCTGCAGCCCAGAACAACCCCTCACGTCAACACACCCTGGTAGATGTTTCCCAACCATCCTCAATACTGAAACGTACGACTACAAAACCGCATTAACAGCAACAGTATCGAACACGGGGCTACCTGCAACAACGAATGGGCCTCCGCCAGCCATTTGTCCGATCCCAAAGAGCGTGACTCCCGCGGTCGTCAGCACACGCTTCAGTTTCGTGTCCAGCGGACTGTGCCTCAGTACCATCCGCCGGGTCATCCTCACAAAGACCCCTCCGATCCATCCTCCGGCTTCCCCGGTGGATGACGGCGCCATGGAGGAACGAAAGGAGCCGGACAAAACACTTCCGGACAAAACACTTCCAGACAAAAAAAGTACCAGCAGTCTTCAGACAAAATACCGCCTCAAGGTCTTTCCTTCACGAAACGATAACTGCCGCGATGTACGAGAAATGTCTAGAGCGTAACAACGATTAGCCCGAAGCAAGTAAAAGTCTTCTCCACCGACACACGACGGCAAAGAGAAGAGACCTCCAAACCCACAACAACGAGAAAACTTCATGCAGACACGAAAAAAAGTAGTCGATTCTCAGACCAGCTGGTGATAACTGTGGCCTTAAGAAGCAAGAAATAAAAGACCATCCACCCAAGCAGTAGAATTTAGGGAAAGCCTCCGCGACTGCTCAACAACTTTCTTCTCCAAAAGGTGAAACAAAACAAAAAAGATCTTCCGCTGGTTCAGGCGCTCTTCACGTCTTCCTCCTCGGCTTTAGTCTTTTTGGAGGTGGCTTCAGGCTCTGTGAGAGAGGAGGAGGAAAACACAATTGAAAACTCAGAACTCAAAAACATGTTAACTAATCAATCAATCAATCAAACAACGCATTGAACCAATCAATCAATCAATCAATCAACGCATTGAACCAATCAACCAATCAATCAACCAAGGCCTTGAATCAATCAATCAATCAACCGAAGCATTGAACCAATCGATCAATCAACCAACCAAAGCATTGAACCAATCAATCAACCAACGCATTCAACTGTTACGTAGATGCAAAACAACGCAAGGACACACATAGTAACGAACTATATTCCATAAATACCATCGATCCAGTTCCTTGGCTTACCAGTGTCTTCCTCAACCGGCCGCTTCTTCGTAGGACTGTCCGCTTTCACGTCTTCCTCCGCTGCCGCGGCAGGCTTGGCGGTGTCGGGCTTCTTGCCGTTCTTATCCACCGGCTTGGGACCGTTGAATTTGAACTGCTGCTTCAGGTCGCCGCGCATGTTCCGCAGAACTGCAACGAAATCACGTCAGAGTGTAAATCAAAAAGCGGTTCCAAATTACCGTATGCTGGCGATCCCAAGGGACAGCTAAGCCCCGCCCCCCTGCCCTCTCGGTATGGCCCTGCACTCGATTGAACGTTCAATCTGATTCACACTTCTCTGATTGGCTCATTTCGTACAGCCTACTCGTTCTGCTCGATTGATTGATTCGTATCAGATTTCCTCCTCGTTGATTGCTTGATTGGCTCATTTCGTACAGCTTACTCCTTGTGCTCGATTGATTGATTCGTATGAGATTTCCTCCTCGTTGATTGTTTGATTGGCTCATTTCGTACAGCTTACGCCTTGTGCTTGATTGATTGATTGTACAGTCGTGCTTTTCCATAATTTCTCCCTACAGCAGTAATTTGGCCAAGGGCACTAAATAGGCACAGCCCGGGTTGGTTAAAATTTACGGGTAGGACAGAAGAGTGTCCCTTGAGATCGCAAGCAGACGGTATCAATGACGCTCACTTCGGTTGTTCTTCGACTCCAGGAAGGTATCCCAGTAGGTGTCAAAGTAGGCCTTCTCTTCCTTCCCCTCCAGCACGCGACCCTTGTAGACGATTCCATCGATGACAATCTTGTTGTTGTTGTGCGACAGGATATTCTCGAGGACTTCTTTCGCGACGCCGGCTTGGAAACGTACTCGAGCCTGTTAAGCATATTTCACCCATCAATCAATCAATCAATCAATCGACGGACTACAAACTGTTGAGCATATTTCACCTATCTATCAATCAATCAATCCATAGACGTACTCGAGCCTGTTAAGAATATTTCACCCATCAATCAATCAATCAACGGACTACAGACTGTTGAGCATGTTTCACCCATCAATCAATCAATCCATAGACGTACTCGAGCCAGTTGAGCATATTTCACCGTTCAATCAATCAATCAATCAACGGACTACGACTGTTGAGCATGTTTCACCCATCAATCAATCAATCCATAGACGTACTCGAGCCATTTGAGCATATTTCACCCGTCAATCAATCAATCAATCAATGGACAGGAGATCTCGCGGTTCCGTAAGACCCACACGTACCTCACGCTGGCCCCGCTGGTGGTCGAGGAATCGCACGGGGGAGAGCTTCTCAAAGTATTCCCTCAAGGGCACGTAGTTGATCTGACGCTGGCAGGACAAATGCAGGACCGATCCAGGAATTTTCGACTCCTCACTGAGAAAGGCAAATTTTGCTCCGAAAAGTCAATTACCGAATCAAACGAAACCAACTTGAGAATTCAATTCTTGTTTTCTTAATTCCTCACATTTCGACCTTCTTGTTTTCCAGGCGTTGTTCCCTTTCCACAGCATGTACCGTCCTGGAAATGGAAAGTGTGTTTTTACCGAACGGGCGAAAAAATTCCAGCCGATTCGTCGAATTCCTGCTTACTTCCAGGCGCGCTGCATTTCCTTCGAGTCAAACATGGTGGATTCTACGGAAGCCGCGAGGAAGGCCTCTGCGTCGGGTTTGTTCTTAAAAATGCAGTGGACGGATCCCTGAAACCAAACAAAAACCGGACGCGGATGATTAATTTTTATAACAAGTAAAATGTGATGGAAAATACCTTAAATTTTCCCTTCAGTTTGGCGTCGCCTTCCTGGAATTTGTTCAGCACAATGCCGTCGATGGGGCCGAATTTTCGGAAGTAGTCCTGCATGGCGTCAATGGTGGCGGTCTTCAGGAAACGTTTCTGAAAGCACCGCCGAAATTATTGATAACGTGAAGGGGAAGGCAAGACAGACAGACAGACAGACAGGCAGACAGACAGACAGACAGGCAGGCAAGCAGACAGACAGACAATCAGGCAGACAGACAGAGAGGCAGACAGACAGAGAGGCAGACAGAGAGACAGAGAGACAGACAGACAGACGTATTAGAATATTTTATAAACTTTTTATTTCGAATGCTGCAAATGTGACTTTTCCTTTAAAATACATAGCTTAATTGTTTAAATAAACTTTGCCGGTGGATTTATAATTTTATTTAAATTCAGCTACGTTGATTAAACAACATTAAATGCCACCAATCAATTTTAGCAAATACTAGTAACATTTTCGCCATTCATTAAATACTAAGTAATAAACCAATCAAGTAGAAGAATTTACGGAAAACAATACCATGCAACCAACTAAACAATCAATCAACCGATGCAACCGATCAACCGATGCAACCAATCAACCGATCAACCGATGCAACCAATCAATCAATCAACCGATACAACCAACCAAAACAATCAATCAATCAACCGATCAATTCATGTCTTGTGTGTGTACTTTTATGTCTCACTCCAGACATTTTTGTCTCCTTATCGTGCGAAGTGTCTTTCACAACAATAAGATTTTATATCTCCAAGAACATTCCTTACCACATAGACGGTCCGAGGATCGCGATCAGCACGCGCCTCTTCGGAATCCTCCAGGAAGGCAGTCTTGCGTTTTATCTTCGTATTCGTCTCGTCCAACTCCAACTCAGAGAACTTCTTCAGGCTGTTGACTATATCATCAGGATTGCTAGTGAATTTCTAAATCAAAAGCAAAATTTAATTTAGCAAAGGTACGGAAGCTGTGCGGGTAGAATTACTCCCGGCCGTTTTGTAGAGTTTCTTGCCTACAGCTGTGGCACAATTTCTTCACGAAAAACGTTAATCGGAACACATGTTATTATGCTGGTGTTCCGATTAACGTTTATCGTGAAGAAATCGTGCCACAGCTGTACCTTCACTCGATTGCACTTTAGGATGGCGTCGAGTGGGACCCAGCCCTCGCCGTTCTGAACCAACTCCCGGAAGAACTTGTCGCGATTCAGGTTGAAATCTCCGAGGTAGAACTGGAAAGGGGAACAATTCCGAGCCAAATAAAGAAGGGAAGAGGGGAAGAATAAAAAGCAGCGACCTCGGGGAGCTCTCCGCGAAACTCACCTCGACCTGCTCCGCGATGCGCTTCATAATCTCGTCCACCCGCGCCGCCTGATCCGGCTTCAGCTTGACTTCCGTTTTCTGGCCGTTCGCGGCGGCCGCGGCGGTTGGAACGGCTTTGATGACTGTGGAATCGGCAGACACTTCCTTCTCCGCTGGGGGAATCGTCTTCACCTCTGCGCTCATTGTGAAGGAAAACTGTGTCGAAAATCGGCGAAAGACTCCTTCTTCGAAAACGTTTCGATCGGGGAAGATATACTACGTCGAAAAGAAACCTCCGAACAGCGCTAGGAAAAAGTTGCGGCAGTGAGAAATTTGTGGAGCGCAATCACCGGTTTATTTATCATCAGCTTCCCCCCAGCGTTAAGCGAAGGCCCCGCCTTCTGCCCTCAGACCCCTATGAATATTACACCCGTTGGACCCCTACTTTATGAACTGCAGTGTGTTCAGTCCATCTGGTGGACACAGTTCCACGACGGGGTACACTGTGTTTAATCAAGACACTACTGTCACTTCCTGTGTGCCTGTACCTGCAACTGGTATATTGATTGATAACTCATACTAGTATGAGGCAAAGTCTGTATTTCGGCTCACCCTCCAGTTGGTCCGTAAATCGACTCACTCATGGATATCTCTTTGATTGCGAGTGCTTGATTGTTTGATTTGCTGTTCTATGTCCTAGTATACTCTAGCACAGTAAAAAATCAAACAATCAAGCAGCAGCCTCAAAGAGAAATCCATGAGTGAGCCGATTTACGGACCAACTGGAAGGTGAGCCGAAATACGGACCTTACAATAATACAGAAATACAGAAATTGGAAAAGAACCTCTTTTGAATTAAAATGTCTGTTTCTCCGAATGATGTACATTTAACCAAGGGAGTGGCCACTAGCGTATATCATCGGTCTCCTGTTGCTCGCCTTAGCGATTCCCGGAACCGCCGCCAGTACCGACCGAACGTCTTCTTGTCTTTCATTCCCGCAGCTGTGGTCGAATTCTTTGCCACTTTCTCACCCACCGGTAAATTGTCCGACCGCGTGATCTCGAGAAAATTGGAGTTCCTCTCGCTTTGAAGTCGTCTCGCGATGGTGTCGTGAGAAGAAACGTAATCGCTTAGGTCGAACCCCGCCGGCTCGTCTAATTCCTCTGTACAATACGCGATGTTGGACTCCACACTGGCGGTTCTGTTGGACGACGAGGATTTCAGGTCGTGTCTTTAGACAGACAGACAGACAGACAGACAGACAGACAGACAGACAGACAAGCAGACAGATGCTTTAATTACCTTGAAAGGTTCTGTTCCTGTGAAACAGCACATCGATCCTTGTCCAAAGGATAAGCTGGGGTGAATGCTGCTCTTTGGACAGAATTATGTTCCTCCGCTGACAGGAATTCCGTATGCGAACTCTCTACGTCTTTTGTGCAGGGCGTTCGGTAGAACTGTGACGAGCGAAGTGACGCGGGCTGGATCATCGGTATGAAACTGGGGATGTTGGCTACAGTCCAACCGCCCTTTCCCGTCTCATGGTGGTGTTCCGCATCTGAAATGCCAGATATTGCAGTAGTAAATATTCCCACTGCAGCAGGTTTTAGGATTGTTTAACACACATTTCGACTCCCAAACCTTGCTGCAAACTGTCCTTGCTGCGAGAGCCCGTTACCTCACTGTTGCTGATCAAGTCTCCTCTTCCGACACCAGCGCCATCTGTTGACGAGTAACGTGTATGGAAATAATCAAATCCCAAAAAGACATCATATGATCGAAAATGCATGCCTCAAGAGAATCCTCGCTTACCAGTGGGATGATAGAAAACAGACTCTGTCATATTATATTGGATTCAGACAGGGATTGGGATTCAGACACAGACAAACAGACGCAGGCACAGCTTTTGTTCCACGCTGATTCGATTTTGCAGATTCACTGAGAGAAACTGAGTGAAAGAGAAGCTGAGAGCAGTTTTTCGTCACTACTCTCTATTTCCCATATTCATAGAAAAGGAAAGGGAGCATCTCCATGGCGATCACACAGACAGACACTTCAGGTGTTGCTCACGACTGCAGTCGTTTTTCCGTTTTAGTATAATTTCATGTTTCTTAACTGACAGTAAAAGAAAAGTATGATTTCGTGTTTCGGTAAGATCTGAACAATGGTAGAACAGTAGTAACAGTTACAGACGGCTAAATCCGAGATTCCTGTGCATTGCGCATTGAAGTCAACACACCGCGCAATGCACTTCGTGCGCACTGCACAGACTCGATGCGCACTCCACACAAATGACCGAACTATAAAAATGACCTCATTTTCCGGCATCCAATGGGAGGCCCGGTAGGTGCTTCACCTACTGCGGTTAACACTACGCGTCGTGATTCAGCTTTTCCCATCTTGGCCCCATGCCAAGCCGCATTAAAACCAGTTTCAAATAGATATAAAATCTTGACGCAAGATTCCACCCATTCTTTCTAGCTGCACTCGTCGCCTTTTCAATTTCTTTTTTTTCACACACGCACACACACACACTCAAGGAGAGAGAGAGGGCCTCTGCCTCATTTGAACTTGGCCAAGAGAGATCGGCCCATTCACTCAGCCTCTTCTCTCTTCTCTTTCTTGTTGTCTTTTTCTGCACTCACTCACACACTCACACACACACACACTCACACACACGCACACTCACACACACACCATACCCACACACCATACCCACACGATGGGATAAACAGAGAGGGCCGTGTGTGTGTGTATTTGCCAGCTGAGCGCGCAGTGCTCTCCATCCGAATTCATTTTTTCTCTTTCTCTTTCTCTCTCCTCTCTCCTCTCTCTTACACCCGCGCGAGGTCCGCCATCATCACGACACGACCAGACCACAAACCACTCGACAAGGATTGTAATTCCATGGTCACTCGCTGCGGACCCTGGACCGTGTTTTATTCATTTATAATCGGTCATTGACTTTGACGCCGTTTGAAGAAAACGCGACCCTGGATTATTATTATTATTACTGCCAAATCTTCCGCCGGACCAGACTGGGATCTCAGAGAATTCTGTGATTAGTAGGTGTTATATTTTGTGAGGTGGATATCGACGCTTGGGAAACAGGCCAACGGAGTGTCATCAGCAAGGGACAATTCTAGAGTGAATCAACCAATCAAACCAATGATTTGAATTGGAGGATTTGTATGTTGGCAATCAAGTCAATCAAGCAAAGGCGGTAGTGTTGTATCGTGTTGGAATTTCCATCCGCGCCATACTTGCGACAGTTGGATATACACACGTGTTGAGGAAATATTTGGGAAAGGGATTTCATCAGCCAGTGGGATCTGCGACGGAATACATCATTTTGATTTGGCGGATTGCGGCGGAGCCAATCAAGCCAATCAATCACAGGGGGCAGTGTTGTAGTGCAGCAGAGCCAATCAAGCCAATCAATCAAAGGACGCAGTGTTGTAGTACAGCGGAGCCAATCAAGGCAATCAATCAACGGCTGCCAGCACCAAACGCCCCGACAGTCCTGATGCCCGCGACCTCCTCACCCGATTGCATGGCTGTATGTATTCCGGCCGACCAAAATGAGACTTTCACGGTAACTGAGGACCTGCTGGAAGGCGAAGACGAGGAGAAGGGCGTTTCGGAGACGGACTCGCTGATACCCAGCTCGAGCGGGAAGATCAACAAAAATGACTTCCACGGCGACGGCGGGGATTCGCATCACGGAAAACTCTCCCTCACCAATGGCGTCGGCGTCGGCGGTGCACTCCTACCCCCGATCCCGGAGGCGGATGATGGGAGTTTGGAGTTTTTCGACGAGGAGACCGGAGGCTATGAGCTGCATCACGAGCGCAGTCCCAGTGAAGAGGAGCCGCGGAATTACCTGCCGCCGCGACGCTACCTCCCGGAGGAGGAGGACTTTGTCCTGCCGGCGTATGCGCGCTCCGTGGACGAGAACTACGGGAGTCACACGGACACAGCGCAGCTCTTCCGGGAGCTGCTGCAGATCTCCCCGACCGAGCACGTGGCCTTCTCCAATGGGACCGACAGCCATCAGTATTTGTTTCAGCATTTCGACGCCTTGGAGTATGAGGAGGCCGCGTCGGTGAGGCCGAAATTCATCGGGCATTATCTGTTGGGTGACTGCTTGGGCGAAGGATCCTACGCTAAGGTATGCTGGTGTGTGTTGGTTGATTCGCTGATTGGCTTTGTCGCTTTGTTTACCGGTCGTTGATTGGTTGATTTGCTGATTGGCGTTGTCGCTTTGTCAACCGGTCGTTGATTGATTGATTCGCTTATCGGCTTTGTCGCTTTGTTTACCGGTCGTTGATTGGTTGATTCGCTGATTGGCTTTGTCGCTTTGTTTACTGGTCGTTGATTGATTGATTCGCTGATTGGTTTTGTCGCTTTGTCTGCCGGTCGTTGATTGATTGATTTGAGTAAATTGAGACGATCACTTTGACTTTTTTATTTGAGGCTAAAAAACTGACTGAGGATTCTTCGCGCTTTTCGAATTTGTTTCTGTATCTTTTACTGCGCGTTTAATGAAAACGATGACGAGAAAAGCTGATTGATTGAATTCGATTGATGGGTCCGTTGTTTTTTGGCACCTATTTGTGCGTGTGTTTTTGGTGAATTTGTTGTGAAGTGCCGTTTTGATTCAGATATTTGATAATGATATTACCCTTGCACTTGAGGAATAGGAGAAATTTACGGCCACTAGGAGCAAGCTTACTGGCGCCCTTGATTGATTGTCCAATTGATTGATTGATTGACTGAACAAAGGATCGATTGATTGTCCAATTGATTGATTGACTGTCCAATCGATTGATTGATTGTCCAATTGATTGATTGATTGTCCAATTGATTGATGGACTCTTATCCCCCGATTTCCCCTCCCCGATCGGAGTGAGTTTTTTTCACAAATACCTGTCTATATTTTATGATTTCATATTCGGGATTCGGGCTAGAAAGCCCATCAGCGGTTTCAAAAAAAAATAGGGAAGAAAACAATTCCCGCACCACTTTGCGTTATGGCCCGGGGCTTGATTGATTGATTCATCAGCATCGTTTCGGAAGTGTTAATTTTTTGATCCAAGCCACTGTAAAACGTTTGATTCCAAGAT
>LRSR01011990.1:0-14388 GCA_001579985.1 Hypsibius dujardini
TTCTGGGCTATTGATTGCTTGATGGATATTACGAGCTTGAGTTTGCACGCCGGTCATGCTGAGGCGTTGATTGCTGCGTTGATTGCTGCGTTGATGGATATTTTTGCAATTCAGTTTAGCCGGCTACCGTTAGTCGCGCGTCAGCAGTTCCCGAGTGTCAATGAACCCCGTTTGATTGATCGGTTACTTGACTATGCGTAAATATTTTTATAATTCTGGGCTATTGATTGCTTGATGGATATTACGAGCTTGAATTTGCACGGCGGTCATGCTGAAGCGTTGATTGCTGCGTTGATTGCTCCGTTTATGGATATTTTTGCAATTCAGTTTACCCGGCTAGGGTTCCTCGAATATTAAATGTTTATTTTAAATATATTATATATATGCGTGCATCATTTGTTTGCAGAATCAAGACATTGCGGCAGAGCTTTGGAGCAAGTGTTGCCGATGCTGGAGACGAACTCTGAGATATCACAGGATACCACCGATGTATTAAGTAGTTTAATTACCGATTGTACCACCGATGTATAGTACCACCGATGTATTAAGTAGCTTGTGACTCACAAAACTGATTTCGTTTTTTATCGATATTTGAGATGAAAATGAGATTCCTTTTGCAGCACCTAGGACAGCAGCTTGTATCCGGTGCGATTGGGATCGATGCCTTCATGGTGGAGTTCCTTTCTAAGAGCTCTGAATCGCACCTTCGGAGAGTCAAAGTGGAAAAGCTCCGGCATTACATGGCAACCGGTTCATTTGATGGAAGCACTTTTTAGACTTGCATTTTGTACAGCTCGATTGGCTTTTTGGCAATCCGACCAGTGGTGCCTTCGCTTTGCCCTGTGGGCAGCATCTCTACTTTCAATTTTTCGCCAAACAATCCGTCTGTAGCTTTTAGCGGGTTTTTTTATTCCCGTGCATCTCCTACTGTCCAAGTAATCATGTATATTTGTGTCGCAAGCGCCTTCTGAAAGTTTCGGGAAAATCTTTTGAAGATTTGACTGTTCAATTTCCCTTTATCACTGTCTGTCTATCTATCTGCCTGTGTGTTTATTTGCTTGTCCGTCGGCCTGTCTGTCTTTCTATCTCTGTCTGACTGTCTGTCTATCTGTTTGTAAGTATGTCTGTCTGTCTGTCTATCTATCTCTGTTTGTATCTGTTTGACTGTCTGTTTATCTGTTTGTATGTATGTCTGTCTGTCTGTCAGCCTGCCTGCCTGCCTGTCTGTCTGTCTGTATTTGTCTGACTGTGACTGTGACTATGTACGTCTGTTTCTGTGTCTATCTGCCAGTCTGTGGTTTGTCTGACTATCATTTGTTTCTGTCTGTCTTCCTTAAGTTTGACTATCAGTCTCTCGGATTAGCCTGTTTATACGTAATAAACGCATTTCTTATGCGCCAAAAGCACATTAATATACCGCACGTAAATGGTATCTATTACTTATACCAAACAAAGAATTCATCAGAAAGAGAAAAAACAAATCACTTTTGCATGCCCGGTCCATTCCCGGACCGCGGATCATCACTATCATTACCCTCCAAACCAAAATCAATGGGCGGGAGTTCCACATCATCCGGCGGGTAAATGGTGCTCAATTTGCTGTTCATTCTTCTTCGTAAACGCTCTCGCAGTTCTGCCTCTTCCTTCTCCCTTCTATTGGAGTACGGCGCTGACCGCACTGCCTGTCTGCGATCCGGCGAGCCTTTCGTCACGACTGCCATGAGCTCGAGTAAAAACCAAATAAAAAATAAACTAACTGCAATATTGATCAGTCGCCCGACGCCGGTGTTCCGCCCATTCGTATAATTTGGTCTTCTGCCTTGGAAAGGACCAAAATTATCCGCCTTTTGCATCTCCTCCTGGAAGTCTTTCCACCGTTTTTCGTTGTGCTGCTGCTGTCGCATGTCGCTATAATGCTGGCGGTAGTACTCGTCATAGTCCCAGTAGTCGGTCTTACCCTTCTGCTGCGGCTTCCGGTGTTTCCCGCTGAAACTGCCCGGCGCCTGTCGGTTCCACGCACCGAACCCGTTCTCCGGTCCGCCGGGGAAATCCGTTTCTCGGTAAGGGTTGCGCTGTGCTCGGCTATATGCGCCGCTGGAGCCGTAATCTTGGGGGCTGCTTTGGTCGTAGGTCCGTCGACTGATTGTGTTGCCCAGAGTTTCGTAGGCTTCGGTGATTTCTTGAAATTTTGACTTGGAAGCTGGGCCGTCGTTCAGGTCTGGGTGAAACTTTTTTGACAGTTCGTAGTAGGCACTTTTTATTTCCTGTAGGACAGTTACCAACATCATCATGCAGATACATTGTAGGTGGCAGACAGAACGGGCTGCTAGTACAGCTCCGACTGCAACAATCAATCAATCAATTGATGACTACTTGTTGTTCACGTTGTTTCTTAAATCAGCAACGGGTACTATTCAATTTTAAACCCTGCTTTGTTTTTAAATGCATTCACTTAGTTTTCATATTACTATTTTTGTATAATATTTGTTCGTATACGGAATCGAGTACTAATAAGCAAATCACGCCGAATCCAGCACTTATTTACTCATCAATCAATCAACCAATCAATCAACCAATCAATCGATCAATCAATCAATCAATCAACCAATCAATCAATCAATCAATCACCAAACATTCAACAAAACCGTAAAATCAATCCGCACAACAAATCAACCAATCCACCCAACGGAAGCATTTGATTCTGCAGCATACCTGTGAGGTGGCGGTGCGCGAAATCCCGAGGACATCGTAGTAGGATCTCTTCACTGTTGACGAGACAGTTCTCATGTCAATAAAATGCAAATAACTCTGCGGGCTTAATAGAATGGGCTGTGGACGAAATAGTCTCGGAGAAGACACTCGCCCCGTTGCAACGCCCGAAACAGGTCTCCATGATCCCGTGGAATAAAATACGCCGAAGTGCCACCGACATACCGACGAGCAAATCCGGCAGTGGGAAGAAAACACAATCATGATCCCGCCACTGAGAGTAATATCGGGAAAAAGTTCCTTTCGTGTGGAATCCTCCTCAATGAAAATTCCCAAGTTTTTACGTTAGATTTGCCATAAGAGCGCCATGTATTCGGTATGAATCTTATTATGATAAGAGGAACTTTGAAATTAGAACTCAAACAAAACTGATGAAATAATACGATTTCCGCATAATAAAACGAAGGAAGTACAGAAACTTTTGTTACATCAAACAGCTGATCCATTGGAGGAGATGTGGTCGATTGATTGATTCGTGTGTCTCGTTTGAACAGAGGTGTGGGAGACTTGAAGTCCAACCGCCACACATTTGGAATTGGAATTGGAATTACGGGGAGTCTTGAAACTCGTAAAGCGTCCACTCAATCAATCAATCGGGCTCGGAGCTCTTTTCATTGAGCCATCCACTGGAAGTCCACTCTACGTATGGACTTTTTCTTTACTGTTTGTGAGATCATTAGTATTGCTCAATACTTCTCCCCGTTGTTTATCTTGGTATATCCTCCATTGACTGACTTGATTTCTCAGACGTTTCCAGTTAGTTTCCGGCTCATCTGTAATATTGCAGGAAAACGTTCGCTTCACGTGGATTTTACGCTGCCAAACAACTTTGTGGTGAGTGCCAGTTGGAAAAATAATCAGCTGTTTCATCTCATGTCGTCCTCGTTTTTTTTTCAACATTGCTTAGTTTGTCGAGGAATCACGCAGTGGACTGCCGGCTTTGCAACGGAAGACGGAAGTTATTGTATTGGTGCGTTTTGTTTTTTTCAGTGGGATTTCTTGTCCTGCCTTTGAAGGGAAGCTTGAGGACCTCGAAGCGATTTACACCGCTGCACTACATCAGCAGTCGTTCATTCTCTTTCTCGATGGCTTCACGAGGACGTCCGGAGCATCAGGCTCCACCGGATCTGGTGAGCGCTTACTGCGGTTTAAGGAGCAATCCGGCATTGTGTTAATATGGTCGAATGTCGTTTGCAGTTTTATAATGAAGAAGAAGCGCGGAAGTACACTTCAAAGTAAGCGCAAATTGATTCGTTTACACTGTGTTCAATCGGCGATTGTTGAATTGATCGATTGATTGATCGTTACTGACGGTAACTAGAAGCAACTCAATTCAGTGGCTGTGCATTACGGTTAATCGATCGATTGCTTGACTTGTTGTACGCTTTGGATAGTGTTGATTGCGTGACTGGATGATTGATTCGTGTTGCCTTTTCGGTTAAACCCGTAGTTTTGCTATATATTGTTATTCATTGCTATTAAGATTATTTTAAACGATAATTTGAAATACCCAAAATCTTGCGCTATATTTCGACTGGTTTCAATTTAATTTAAATTAACATCGAACGGTTGACTTAAACAATTGTAGTGGCGCTACTATTTATTAGTCGAAAAGATAAAAAAGATAAAAAACCATGTCTATATATGTATTTTAATTTTAATTGAATTAAATTAATTGAATTAAATTTTAAATTGAATTAAATTAAATTTAAATTCGAACAAGATCAAAAACCATGTCTATATATGTATTTTAATTTAACTTAAATTCCAGAAGTGGACGATTCAAACTACATTAGTTTCAGTTACCTTTGTTTCAGCTTGCTTTCAATTCTCGGAGCTAGTTTAATTTGACTGGGTTTTGTCTGTGTCACAGTTCTCGGATCATCAACGTACAATTGGAGTTAACTGAGCGAGCTATCGAATTGCTTCAGCTTCCTGCAGACGTGCCGTGCTATCTCTTAGACTTAGGGTAACGATGACAAAATGATTTCATTTCTTGGTCTTCTCCATTTTTTGCCCGATCTGCAGCTTGCCCCTGTCTGTCGCGGTGGCGTGCTAACGGTTTAATGTGATTGTTTGGTTTTGCCCAGATGTGGTTCAGGATTGAGCGGAGAAACGTTGACTGGTGCCGGGCATCAGTGGGTAGGAATGGATATCAGCGCTGCCATGCTTGGTAAGTGTCTTCGAGCGACACTACACACATGGTCACAATTTTGAGTGGCAGAGTTCGAGCCATCAGGGTGGTCTGAGTTTGAGCTACTCTTGGTTCAATCAATCGATCAATTGGGTAAAGGCTGCATGGTCAGCTGTGGTCAAGAGCGCGTGCGCGCGGTGCCTTAATTCGGCTCGAACTCGGATCACCCTTTTTGGCTTAAAGTCTGCCACCCAAAATTGTGCGATGTTTATAAAAGGAGTGAACCATTGATCCAGAGCCAGAGCGACCGCGTAACGAGGAAAACTGAAGACACTTGTTGTTTTACAGATGTGGCAGTGGAACGGGAGGTCGAGGGCGACGTGATGCAGGGTGATTTGGGACAGGGAGTGCCTTATCGACCGGGAAGTTTCGACGGTGCCATCAGGTATGACATTGGATGAAATTCATTGATATGAGTTGGAAATACTGCAGTTTCCTGCTGCCATGCGGTGTGCGGAGTGTTAAGTCATGTTTACTTCAAACTGTTGTCTTCCAGTATTTCCGCTCTCCAATGGCTATGTAATGCCGACCAAAAAGACCACAACCCGCCCAAACGTCTCTTCAAGTTCTTTTCCACATTATACGCCAGCTTGGTAAGCAACTAAGCCACGTTGAGTCGCAAAACTTATTTGGACGGATGACTAACATTTTCGCCTGTCTGGTTCTAGAGCCGTGGATCGCGAGCAGTGTTTCAATTTTATCCGGAAAATAGCGCTCAGGTTAGTGATTAAATCTTTTAAGAACAATTGCGGTTGGTTTTGATAACTGTGACAGCTAACTGGGAAACTCTATAGATACATTTTTTTGTTCCAGGTGGAACTCATTACGCAGCAGTCGATGCGGGCTGGTTTCACTGGAGGTCTCGTGGTAGATTATCCCAACAGCGCTCGAGCTAAAAAGTAGGCCTAATTTCTTGACTTGCTCAAGCCGGATGGTCAAATTTCACGTTAGATTCTGTGCAGGCTTTATTTGGTACTCTCAACTGGCGGAGTGAATCCAACGCTACCAAGAGGCCTGGACGGAACAGGGAGTGATCGTGCCGTGGAAAGGTACGCATGACGTGGTACATCGGACCGAACAGACCGTAGACATCATTCGGACAATTAGGAAAACATGAACTGTGTCAGCAGCAACAAAGAATAGAAAAACAGGCGCACCGACAAGAAGGATGATGATATAGAGGCAATTTGTTTCATTTCGGGTGCTCCTAATATTTTTCTGAAATCTAGCCGGTCACACTCAACATCACGGCCAGGAAAGACGCCTACCAAGAGTCGGGACTGGATTTTGGCCAAGAAGGAACGAAGGCGGCGACAAGGAAAGTGAGTATTGCTAGGCCCGATTCATTGAGTGAATAAATGGTATACGTCCAGTCAGAACTCACAATATCAACTGTACTTTCAGAGAATGCCGACCGGATTCGAAATTTACTGGACGTCGAAGGCCTGCCCATTTCTGAGTTTTGGATTTTCGTTTCTGTGGATTAGCAGCATTAATCACTGAAGAGACGTTCCCTGTTCTCGAACTCTTAAGACCTTTTCAAGACTGTCAGGGCAACCCAGCGCTTCAATTCAGGCAGATGTGCTCGTTACATACATTGATGATTGATCCCTTCCTCACCACCGCACTCCCGTGCAGTAGTTTATTCAGTTCCGTGCAGTAGTTCATTCAGTTCCGTGCAGTAGTTCATTCAGTTCCGTGCAGTAGTTCATTCAGTTCCGTGCAGTAGTTCATTCAGATCGGTACAAAAACAGTCAGCATACGAGGTAAACAGCTTAATGCCGCGCAAGATTTGAATTGCCAGAAAATGCGACGCACTGGCGGCGTTCGTATAATATCCGATCATTGTTTGTCTCCAACTTGGGCTTCAAAAATCGACAATAAATCGGACAAGCAGATGGTGCGAATATATTATCAATAAATATATATTACATAAATAATATATAAATATAAATTTATTCCATTTTAACTAAAATTCCACTTTTAAAAATGAAAAGCGAAACAGAAACCTTGTGGCTATGTTTGATTGATATACGTCACGATTTTGCCCTGCTTGCACTTTCATGCGCGGCTTTTCTGGTACGAGGTCAAATTCCCAATGCTGCGCAAGTTTGGAAATGGTAAAAATGTCGTGTTCGCACAATTTTCTCTCATTGTTTGTTGATGTTTTGGGTTCGAAAAATCACCAATAAATCGGACAAACATTTGTGACAATAATTTGGACAAAAAATTAAAAATACAATTTTTTAAAAATGGAAAACGAAAAAGAAACCTTGTGGCTATTTTGATTGATATAGTCACGATTTTGCCCTGTTTGCCTTGTCGTGCGCAGCATTGGGAGTTTCACCTCGTACTGTAAATCAAAACTTGCGCAGCATAAAGCTGCTTACAGACAGCCTGCCTCGTAGTCAGCATGGTGGCCTGATGTTCCGGATCGAAGCGAATGTTGTCTGAGGGAAAATCCATGTCGCGCAAAATAAGGAAAAGGTCACTTGACAAGCCTCGCGGGTCTGCCACCCACGGCCGTGGGTGGCAGCGGCATACACTGCAGGGAACGAGAGGAAAAGTACAGTACAGGAGCGAAAAAGAACAACTGCAGAAAAAAGCATTTGCTTACGCGTGAAGCCCCCCCCCCCCTGTTAGGCCATGGGCACTTGCCATCAATATTTTTCGAAACGTAGCTTTTGATTGGCGTAAAAGGCAAATCACTGAGGCCTTCCGGCGGAGCCAAACACCAAACGCCGTTTTTGATTGGCGCAGCCGTGGTACAGACTGCTGGGCGGAGCCAGCCAATCAGCTGGTCTCGCTTCACCCAGACGCAAACTGTAAATCTGCCGCGGAGATTTTATCCTCAGATTTCGTTTCGGCAAGTCGCTCAACTTTCTCATCTTCCGTGTCCCCGCAATGCCTCGTTTCTTTGCTACCTTAATTTGATTAGTTCCCAGTTTTATATCTCGGCCATTCCGTTTTTTGCACATGTGAAGTATCTCCACCGTGCACTTATTAGGGCACTCACAGTCGATGTGTTTTTCTCCTCCTTCTGCCGGTTGCTGCTGCTGCTGCTGTTACAGTAATGGGCAATCAGGCTTCCACCGAGACTTTCACTTGCACGCGCAGGGTGGAGCACATGCCACGCTTACACTCTCGATTGTCCGGATTCCGGTCATTCTTTTCCTACCCCACCTCAATCCCGGCATTTCCAGCGACTGCACCATGCAAATCGGTAAAGCTGTTGGCTTTCCGACCGACCTCAGGCAGTTTTTCCTTACCGACCCCGCCGCCGGTAAGTTTGCCTGTGTCGGTCTGCCTGTCTGTCTGTGTCCGTAAGTCTGCCTGTGTCGGTCAGTCTGGCTGTCTGTGTCGGTAAGTCTGTCTGTGTCGGTCGGTCTGTCTGTCTGTCTGCCTGCTGGCCCTTTCTGCTGGCCCTTTTTGTCTGAACTTTTGCTCCGACCAAGTGTTTCAACTTTCCTGTGTGGGACGGAGTGTAGAATGCTTGAATTATTGTTAAGGAGGTGCTGTAGAGGAGAGTTCACGCATTCTGGGAGATTGATGTTGCAACATTACCGGCGTTCTGTCTAGACGAATTTGCCTCGCTGTATTTTTTGCTCAACTGTCGCGTGCATTCCACTGCCTTTCTGTTCATTCCCTGTATTTGGTCATGATTATGCACTTGTGATGTGTTTAGGTGAGAATTCGGGTCTAACAGTGATCTTTTTGGCTGTTTTTTGTCCATAGAGCTCGCACGGAAGCGTGAAAAGCAACTTGTCTGCGGTGACGTCATCAGCCAGTTCCTCCGGCAGCAGCGGAGGTAGTGCCTATAAGCGATCGGCGCGTGGCCGGTCCCTCCACCGTTGCTCGGGCAGTGGGCTTGCATCATCACACCGGCGCATTCCGCATGCCTCCCGGCTGGAGGAAATGAAGACACCCTACCCGGTCACCAACAAGGAAGCCATCTTCCTGCCGCAGTTCCCGATTCGGTCTGCCACCAGTCGGAACAGAGTTGTGGTATTTAGTTCAGCAAGAGCTCTTTTAATTGTTAAGGTCAGGAAGCTTTTATGAAGTGATGGTTTTTGTTCGGTTGTAGCTAGAAGAGACGCCGCTGTCTTCGGGCCAGTTCGGGGATGTGACGCGGGTGATTGTGAACGGCAGAGTTTGTGCGTTGAAGAAGGTCAGGAAAAACTTTGTGGTCCGCTTTCACACGGTGCAGCAGGTGAAAGACGAGGCTACCATTCAGAAGGAATTTTGTGTCCACCCGTTTCTGGTGCAAGCGTTTGATAGCTGGCAGGATCGGATTAATCTGTGCATTTGTAAGTGTTTTAGTTTGTAGTGATGTAAGGATTTCGTAGCCAAGCCTATCTCTGGTTTGCTCAATTGTCTGTCTGTCTATCTATCTATCTATCTATCTATCTATCTATCTATCTATCTATCTTTCTATCTTTCTATCTATCTATTGGTCTGTCTGGCTCTCTGTGTGTCTGTGTGTCTGTCTGTGTCTTTCGTTTCTCTGTTCGTTTGCTGGGCTGTAGTCGAGCTACGGATGTCTCTTTAATAGTTTGGTATGTTTTGCAGTGTCTGAATTCGTGCCGGGTGGGAATCTTTCTAGCTACTGGCGTAAGTATGGCCCGTTTCCGGAAGAGGTGGTCCGCATCTGGGGACTGGAAATCGGCCTTGCCTTAGACCACTTGCATTCCCGTACGTGGGCATTCCATTTTTCGTTCTCATCCCAGTGCTTCCAGCGGCATCAATTAAATGTATCGTGAATGGCCATACTGCAGGCAATATACTGTATCGCGATCTCAAATTGGCCAACACGTTGCTAGACGAGCACGGCCACTTGAAGCTGGCAGATTTTGGATTGGCTAAGATTTTGGTAAACGGGAAGACTCGTGCGAAGACCATCTGTGGCACCTTGAACTACATGGCCCCCGAAGTTCTCCGTGAACAGGTAAGCTTTGTGTGACGAAAACGACTGCTCCCCACCTTTCTGACGATGCTGTTATCGTCTTCAAGTTTGGTTTCTTTGATTATGGATATTCTCCGATTGCTGCAGCAATGCGCTACTGTTGTAGGAGTACGATGCCGCTGCAGATTGGTGGTCCTTCGGCATCGCCCTGTACGCGTTGCTGGTTGGCACGTACCCTATCGAGCCTGACGGTGACCATGTCCAAATGTGTGAAGCTGTGATGGGTCACAGCTACCTCGATCCCGACGTGGTGAAGCGGGGTCTGCTTTCTCCCGCTGCCGTCCACCTGTTCGACCGCATCTTACGCAAGAATCCAGCTACTCGCCTTAACCGTTTGCAAGACCTCAAGGACGAGCGCTTCTTCGGTGGAGTGACTCTGGTTAATGTTTACCGCAAAATGGTGTCTCCCCTCGTGCTGCTGCGCCAGTACAAGCCACACAAGACCGCTTATCACCTGAAGAGTCCTAAAACTTTGTCCAATCATCTGTCACCCGTATTCGAATCGGATTTGGATATGGGAAGTGGTAGTATCATTTAACAGTTCTCTCTTTTTCAACTGAGGATTATCGGTCAGCTTTGCCGCCAAGTCCAGTTTTGTCAGCCGGTTTTTTCCGAGCCCGTTTTGACCTTTTAGAATCTTGTACCCTGTAGAATTTTCTTGTTTGTTGTAGTTTTTTTTTCTCGGATGTTACGTGGTCTTACATGCCACACCAACGGCTCGGCCGTTGGAAGTTGTACATAGATTTGTAACGTAAAAGCTGTTGTGAATGGTTTCCTATAGATCGGGGGTTGAACAAGTGGGTACGGTAACGTCCCGTTCACCTCTGCAAAATATGTCTGCCAGTGTCCAAAAAAGGTAGCAGTCCACACGGTTCTGGTGTGGGGTCTCCGGAACTTTAGAGGATACTGTCGATGAAGAATATTGTACACGTCGCTTACCCTTGACGCAGCGCAAAGATTGACTGCAAATTTCGCATTACTGTTCAAGCATAGACAGACAGGCATGAATTTGATTGAACGAATTGATTGCGCCGTTTGATGGGACGTGTTTCAGCTGCGGGTTGGCTCAGGCAGGAATGAAATCCGGTTAAACTGACCCGATCAACTGAAGTTATTTCGACGGGAAAGAGTGGCTGTTCAGATTTTAATTTAGCATTTCAAAAACTCTGATTCCGACTGCTAAATCTGCGCGCGCGAGCGTTTGTCGGACAAGATGTCTGAGAGAGGGAGAAAATAAACCGCATCAGGAGCGACTGGTGCGAGAAAAAGGTAAAAAGAAACTACCAAGCATAGAACCAAAAGCGAGTTTTCCGCCCAGTTTCTCGAAATGGCAAACGACAGATACGTGATCGTTTTCTTGCATACTAATGAAACCATGACAAAAAAAATCTCATTCCGATAGGGCCGTTTACAAGTCCTCGTCATCATCCGGAAGCACGGTGTTCTGTGCAACCTGCAACAAAATCAAGATGCGCTTTATTATTAATGATCCAATGAAGATCCAGCATACGACGACCAAACCATAACCTTAACATAACACTGGAGAATTCTATTAAAGTCTAGTATTAGGAGTTTCGTCGCTTACCACAATCTCCTGTTCGTATTGCTTCATGAGCTCCTCGTTAATGACGACCTCCGGGGGAAGCAGAGCGGGCATGGCGACGAACTCCAGATTGGGATCTCCAGTCAACTTCCGGGCGAGCCACAGGAAGGGCTTTTCAAAGTTGTAGTTGGACTTTGCCGAGACATCGTAGTACTAAAGGGGAGAAAAACAAGCAATTATGCCACAACCAAATAGGAAATTCAACATCGTGAAATTCAACATCGTGAAATTCAACATCGTGAAAATTTAACTGGTTTGACATCTGCACTTAAACGGCAAATGGCCGTTGGTAAAACGCTAGCTCATAAATAGATCAATCACCTGAAGGTTCTTCTTGCGATGAAAAACGATGCTCTTGGCCTTGACTTTCCGGTCCTTGATGTCCACCTTGTTTCCCACAAGGACGATGGGAATGTTGTCGCATACCCGGGTGAGATCTCGATGCCAGGAAGGAACGTTCTTGTATGTGACGCGGGCGGTGACATCGAACATAATCACAGCGCATTGTCCTACATAAAAACAGCGAATAAAAAAATCGACCAGCAATTCACGCTGGTAGGGCGACCGATTCAAATCAACACAACATCTGACAACAGCAACACAGACAGAATGTCCTTGAAATTCTATCCTTGAATTTGAGGCCAATTTTGTGGCAAGACAAATTTACAAAACCAAATGTCTTCTGTCCAGAATAATGCCGCTCAACTACACTCAGTTTTTTTCGATTTCAGGCAAATTTGGGGATACAACAGCCAGGCTGATTGTATGATTGATTGATCGACACTTTTACCTTGAATGTAGTAGCCATCGCGTAGTCCTCCGAATTTCTCCTGGCCGGCAGTGTCCCAGACGTTGAATCGAATAGGGCCGCGGTTGGTGTGGAAGACCAGGGGATGAACCTCTACTCCCAGGGTGGCGACGTACTTCTTTTCAAACTCTCCCGTCAAGTGACGCTTCACAAAAGTCGTCTTCCCCACTCCACCGTCTCCCACCAGGACCAGCTACATAAAAAGCCAACTCAGTTAATTCCATTCATGAGCCAATAAGCCTCCCATGCCAAAATTCAATATTCCAATGATTCCTCATCGGTGACCGTGGAAAAATGTTAGCCGATGGATTTTTTAAACTTTACCTTGAAAGTGGGCATATCGGCAGTCTCGGCCATCTTCTAGCTTCTGTGACAAAGATCCCGAACAGTATTCCCGCTTACGGATCAGAGAACTCCACACCCACAATCGGGTTAAAAAAGTAGGTCAGAATGGAATTCGCAGATGGAAGGAAGATTGGTGGAGGAGATCCGAGGAACCCGTTTTGTGAAAAGTGCAGGGAACTCTCGCAATCGGGTGAGTGAAAAACGACGCATCTTTTGCATCGAAGCAACGCAAAAAGCCGCGTGAGTCAGAAAGGACAGCACAACGCCTGCAGACGGCATCCCAATCGCTTTGTTTTAGGCTCCTCCTCTCCCCTTCCAGAAAAGGCGGTCCGTGATGATTTTGTCGTTTTGATTGGTCCTCAGCTTGGCAGCTCGATGCGATTGACTGACAGCAGTCGGCTCGGTACACCGGCCAATCGGGCCCGAACCGACTGATAACGTAGAAAAAGGACATTCCAAGAACCAGGGAAAGCGCTAAAAGAAACCCCATGGGAAGTTGCTCAAAAACTTTTTCGTTAGCGTAAATTTGTTTTCAGCTTAATCACCAAATTTTGCATGGCTGCAGGAACAGTTCCATTTTACGATTTTGCGGAGCCCTCACCAAGAAAAAGGGAACTCCTCCATGTTTTAAAATGTCCCTCATGACGTATTTTAAAAGGCAGCGCGCGAATTGAGTGAGAGATACGTTGCCTGAAACGAAACAGCACTAGTCGCCTTGGGTAGTCGCATATAACCCGGCTCGATCTAAGCTGCTTTCATCTTTACACAGTCGTAAAGATCGATCGAGTTTAGCGAGTCCCGCGCGCGGCGCGTCCAGACTTTTCTTCCTCTCCCTCAATGCCCCCTCCCTCTCTCGCATCGACACATACAAACATCCCGAAATAGGGAGAGAGCGCAAGACTGGATGAAGAGGAGTAATCGAGAAACCATACAGAAGAGGAGAATTTCCCATGCCCTTTTTTGTGCGGACTGAGAAGGGGAACTGTCATTTTTTGCATGGGATTCTTTTGCCGCGTGTTTTGACTGTTTGGGTGGGCCCCAGCTGATTTGGCTTCGCGGTGTGTGTGGCTGCGTGTGTCGTCATTCGGTTTTGACGGCCAACAAAACACCCAGTGATGTAGTGTGCGATAACCTGAATTTGGAGAGATTTGCATCCTTATTTCCGCGCTCTGGAATTTCAGTGATCCGCGGGTTGTCTCTTGCGAAACGAACGGACTACCTGGGATTAATGCTGGTTTTCTGGATGAAGTGACAACTCCTCCGCAAAAATGACGAGGGATCGCTTGACGGCTTTGAAGGCGGTAAGTGAATTTACCAAGCGCTTTAATTGTGTTTATGTAATAATCTGTTGATTGGTTGATTGATCAAGAGTTTAATGCCTTCATTGCGTTCTGCAAGATTTCTTTCAGTTCTTGAATTTCTGTTTTATTAATAGGTATATTGGATAGCAGGTTATCATTAACTCTGATTTAAAGCCTTTTACGTTTGGAGTGAACTGTTCGGTTTTGGTTCAGAATTAATTACTGATAAATTGCATTGCGTATGCATGAGGAGCGATGGACTGACTGACCTCAGCCTTCTTCGAAATGTTGTTTCCCAAATAAAAAACACTGTTATTTTTTAAATGTTCCATTAAATTTTTTGAGTGGTTTGGTAAATTTGTCAATATAAGACCCAGTTTTTAAAACATTATTGGGTGTCCAACC
>LRSR01011992.1:0-17444 GCA_001579985.1 Hypsibius dujardini
CAGACAGACAGACAGACAGACAGACAGACAGACAGGCAGGCAGGCAGGCAGGCAGGCAAACTGAATCGATTTTCTTTTTCCTTTGGTGGTGTAATTTTTACCCAAAACCGTGTTTTTTGATTTATTAGACGAGACGGTTGATAAGAATGTGCGCTTTTTTAGATGTCGGTCTGACTGGCTCTCCCCCTCTCTCTTTCAGCATTCTTGCTATTCTTATGGAGTGAACTATTAAAATTATTTTGCGACCCTAATTTGAAATGTGATTCATTGAGTGTACGCGTGCGCTTTACTTAGAGTCAGACAAGCGGATTTGTAATAGTGCGATGGCGATTGTCTGGAATGTCACAGACAAACGGGACACATCGTCCACATGGTTCAATTTAGACAGGCGTATAGTACATTTTAATACGTGCTGTCTTGGTCCAGGCAATGGACTTGTTGACAGACACAACATGCTGTCTGGCTGGACTCTAGATTCAGGCAGGGAGGTAAATCGATGCATGTCTGGATTCATGGAAGATGCGCAAAGTGACAGACAGGCAAGCAGACAGGCAAAGAACTGCACGTCTGCAGACAGACAAGGCATAGTGTCTGAGGCCACGCTACGAATTTGACGTCCTGTCTGGATGGAAGATGCGCAAAGTGACAGACAGGCAAGGAGACAGGCAAAGGACTGCACGTCTGCGGACAGACAAGGCATAGTGTCTGGGGCCACGCTACGAATTTGACGTCCTGTCTGGATGGACACTGCATTCAGGCAGAGTACACCACAGTGAAGTCAGTCAACCAGACACGCGGTCTGGAACTAACAATCTTTTTGCGCCAATTGTTGTCTGGATTTACTTCAGTCAGGCATCCGTTTCGGATCTTGCCTGGCTTTCACATTCCTGCTACCGGTTTCCGCAAACTACTAAGTAACGGCATTAAGAAGTACAGCGATCTTGCGCATGTCAGTCTATTAATAGAAAAGACGTATTTTTAAAATTGCGCATGCGTCGCGAGTCGCGACATCGCCAGGCGGAAAAGGGGATGGAGTCAGTAGTATCGTCAGACGGAAAAGTTGTCTGTATCGTCGCAATACAGCTGCACGAAGAAATTCCAATTGGAAAAGCATACCTTCAGTATCCAAACAATTATGGAAGATCGGTCGTCCCTACGACCATATCGATCGGAATACCGTTACGACCTTCTTCCAGATGTAAGACCACTTCTTAAGTAATAATCTTTTTCCTGTCTGAATCTTGGGTATTTCATCTTTCGCAGCTTGTGGTTGACAGACAGGCAGACAAAAAGACAGACAGACAGACAGACAGATGGACAAACAAACAGACAAATAGGCAGACAAACAAACAGACAGACAAACAGAACAGACAGACAGACAGACAGACAGACAGACAGACAGACAGATGTAAGACCACTTTTTAAGTAGTATTCTTTTTGTTGTCTGAATCTTGGATATGTCATCTTTTGCAGCTTGTGGTTGAACGTATCTTCTGTTATCTCCCGAAACGCAGTCGCTACGAGGCAGCTCAGACATGCAAAGCCTGGCTCCGGGTCCTCTACTTCCCCGCACTGTGGAAGACCTTCACGTTGCGGGAGAAGACGCTGACGAGATCGAGATTTGACTATTACAAAGGTAAAATTGGGAATCCCTGGATTTGGGAGAAGCATTTCAAAACGCGGCACTGTCTTCTACTACATTTTATCTGAATCCAGGCCCCCAGGATTGTTTGAGTCACATCCTCACCAAGGCTTGCCTGAAACGAGTGGGACGTCACTTTCGTCGCATAAAAGTACAACCGATCGCCAACTTTCTGAATTTGTTTGAGTTCATGGGACTGGTGGACAGTTACATCAAATTCTTTGTGGAGGCTGAGGTGAAGGGAGAGGAGCGCTACCCCTTGCCGCATCTAGTGGCGTTTGAGTTTTCATTTGCTTGCCAAATCAGAAATCGGTTAGTGCAAAATGATACAGACAAACAGACAGACAGACAAATATACAGACAGTCAGTCAGACAGACACACAGACAAACACAGACACAGACACAAACACAGACACACACACACAGACACAGACACACAGACAGGCAGGCAGACAGACACACACACAGGCACACAGACAAACAGACACACAGCCACACAGACACACAGACACACAGACAGGCAGGCAGACAGACACACAGACAGGCAGGCAGACAGATAGACAGACACACAGACAGGCAGGCAGACAGATAGACAGACAGACAGACAAACAGATCATTGGTTTAACCAGGAGAAAGACTTTTATTGTTTCTCAGAGAAAGCATCCGGGTTTTCGGGACAGGCGGAAAAATTCTGGAGACCTTGACCACTTTACTGGGCAGTTTTCAAGGTTTAAAGGAACTTCGCCTGGAGAATCTTCTTCTCGACCGTTTCGAAGCCCCCACACTTCTGAACAGCATCTATGAAAGTTGTTCGGAGAGTCTGGTCAACTTATCAATCCTCAACTGCGCGCAGTTTAATTATTACTGGATGCATTGTGGTCTATTCCTGAATCTGCGATGTCTGACTGTGTCGGCCAATCATTTGCACACCGATCTGATTTATTTGGTGGGAAACCTGGATAAACTAGCGGAATTCCATGTGGTCCAGACCGAATTCACCCGAGCACCCGTTGTTTTGACCTATTACGACTGGGAACCGATGCGGACCACAGGCAAATCCATCAGAATGTTTCTGGAAGCCAGAGGTACAACCAAGTCGCCTTACACATTGCTCTGCTGTAATTTGACTGTTTAGTAACACTTCTTTTCTGCGATAGGAAAAACAAAAGAAGAACTGGCTTGGCAAGAGAGAGCACCGGTTTTCGCAGTAGCCTATTCGACCCCGTACGCTCGCTTATCTCCACAGACAGCCCTGGAAATCATCCATCAATACGGAAGCACCTTGACTGCCTACTGCCAGGTACTGCGACTGGACACAAGGAGAGATTCAGACACGAGGCGATCGGACAGACAGACAGACAGACAGACAGACAGACAGACACAAAGACACACAGACAGACAGACAGGCAGACAGACACACAGACAGACACACAGACAGATAGACAGACAGACAGACAGACAGACAGATAGACAGACGGACAGACAGACAGACAGGCAGGCAGGCAGGCAGGCAGGCAGGCAGGCAGGCAGGCAGGCAATGGTGATGTGGAATTTTATCTCTTGCAGTTTGGCCTTCCCCGTTTTCCTTATAAAAGAAACCGACCATTTGACAGCCGATGCGATTCACAGCTCTTATTAATGGTCCGCACCTGCAACCGCTTACGCACCGTGGTCATTCACGAGCTCATTTGCATATCCACGCTTTTACTTCTGGTCCACTACGGGAAAGACCATCTGCGAGAGCTTTATGTGAGGAGGAATGCAGTCCTCCGTCGCGACGACTGGAAATCCGACTCGGACAGTTTGACCGAGGAATTCAAGGCCTGGCTGAGGCTGACCAGCAAGAGCTACGACACCTTTGAGGAGGAAATCAGCCGGATGTGGGGAAAACGCTGGCGCGCTCTGAGTGATCTGGAATTTCGACAACTCAAACTGTCTCACTTAGAAATGTAGCCTGACAAGCATAAGCGTACAGATACTTCCAGAAATTACGATAGCAAGTGACGAAGAGAAAATATTCTGAAATTCAAATCGGAATTTTTTCGTTTTTATATATAAATATATATTTATATTTATATATTTTTTTTATATGAAAAAATGAATTAATGAACACTGGAACAGTTACATGGGACGATTTTCAGAAGGAGGTCGCAAAACGTCTCCCTTTAATTTTTTTTAATTAGTCCAATGTTTGTACTGATTTATAAAATTAATTTTTTCTATGAGACACTGGAAGTTTTTTTGGCGGAAATTTTTTTGGCAAAAATTCGATTTAATTTTGTCTGATTTTGATTGCAAAAAAATTCAATTTTGGTCAAATTTATTTTCACGACTTTTAACACTCTTTATTTTCAAATTCAGTTTCGAATCGATTGGCATCAGCAGAATCTTTTTTGGATGTCAGGGGGCGGAGCTATGAGCCATTTCTGGAATGTCACTAGGAAGTTTCCAGCTGGGATCAAAACTGATCTATAGCTCCGCCCCCTGACATCCAAAAAAGATTCTGCTGATGCCAATCGATTCCAAATTGAATCTGAAGCATTCATCCATCACCTCGCTCAGTAATTAATGCGAGAGTGAGTGAATTAAGAATGGCGTGAAGTTGGAATGATTCGAATCGCACTCCGCCTAATATTAATCCACCAATAGCCGCCGACACTCCGCCTTCATTTTTCGTCCCACGTGACTTCTATGCTTTCACTACATAAACCACGTTGACAGGCGTTGAAGAGCAGAATGGGTTGTTGGTTCCTTCCTTTCTCGCATTTTTAAAAAGTCCCGAAACTCTTTCCAGCATTCATCCCTCACCTCGCTCAGTGATTTCCCCGGAGAAGATGTCTTTAGCCATCGTTCGAACGGTCGCGCAGCGTGCCGCGTCGCTGTCCTTCCCAATGGGGAGTCGCGCCATCTTTGGCATCAAGCGTGAGTGTGTCCTCGTTATTTTTAATGCAAGAACCCTTTTTGCTGTTTCGCAAAGTTTGACGGCTGGACATCCCGCCGGACCTCTAGCATGTTTACGGAGTGGATGCATAGGGGGAATTTGATTGAATTCGGGGCGATCGATAGTTGTGGAAAAAAATGCGGATTTTTATCTTTTCTTTTGGGAAGTTTTGCCGTTTTCCCAATTTGGACGGGATATTTTGTGTTTTCCTCGCATTTTATAAATTTTACCAGCAAACTATTGAAGTATTTACTAGATTTCTAATGTTTTGGGGCGGAATTCGGTTGCGATTGATCAGTATCAGGTTGCATATTTAGGGAGCAGTCTCCTTAGCGTGTAATCTTTCCACGGTTGATTGGTTGATTGGTTGATTGGTGTTGAACTCTAATCGATCAATCGATCAATCAATCGATCAGTTCTTCCGCGTGTAATATTCGTGTTTGTTGATGTTTTGCAGTTCCGAAATACGGCCCGGATCCCCTTGACCTGGCCACCGGTCTGGAGAAGAAGGAGATGTTGGCAAGAGCGACCGGAAACCAGGTTGGTGAATTGGACGTTCGGATAGAGATTTTTGTTGGGGATTTTTTTCTATGTTTATTCTGACGGATTCTCGTCTTTAGGATCCCTTTGAAATAGCTGCTATCAAACGTGGAGCCGGCACCAAAGACGTCCCCACACAAATCCCTTCCATGGAGCCTAACCGGATTGTCGGTTGCATCTGTATGTCGCAGATTCTGTTGTAAAGTTTTTGCTTTGTTTGGTCGATTGGATTTTGCGTCGATTGATTGGTTGATTGGGCTCTGCGTTGATTGGTTCATTGGGCTGTGCGTTGATTGGTTGATTGGGGTGTGCGTTGATTGATTGAGTTGGCTTTGCGTCGATTGATTGGTTGATTGGCCTGTGCGTTGATTAATTGGTTGATTGGGCTTTGCGTTGATTGATTGGTTGATTGGGGCATTGGCGATTGACGAATTGAACGACTGAGTGAGTGAGTGATTGATTGATTGTTTGTTGACTGACAAGACTTTGCAGTGAAATTCGTAAATTCAATTCTCTGCCTTTGCAGTAATGTTTAGATTAGTTTAAAATATGATTTTATTTAAAAATGCCAAAAAACGAGAATTTTATTTTAAATCAGATTAATTTTGCTTCAATATTGAATGAGGATTAATTTTAGATTTAATTTATAATTGAGGCTCATGGCTAATATTAAAGTCTAATTTAATTTCAAACTTGTCACCGGAATAGACATTAAACTTAATGGTTCTGGTTAAATATAATAAAGTTTTCAAATACATTGTCGATTGATTGATGAATTAAATTATTAAAACATCTGTTATCAATCAATCAATCAATCAATCAATCGTAGATTCTGATAGATTGATCCACTGTTGATTGATTGATGGATCAAATGATTGTAACCGCTGTTATCAATCAATCAATTGTAGATACTCATTGATTGATTGATGGATCAAATTATTGTAACAACTCTTATCAATCAATCAATGAATAATTTAAATATTAAGTATTAAATATTTAAATATTAAGTATTTAATTGATTGGTTAATAATTTAAACAACACTGCTGTGCAGGCAACGAGGATTCGCTCTACATTGCGTACATGACCCTCTACATGGGGGAGAAGAAGCGCTGCGAATGCGGCCACTGGTACGAACTGGTCCAAGGGAAGGGCATCACACATGCGTCGTGGATCTTGTAAATGAAGGAATGAAGGAAGGAACGCTTTCACCCAAGACAGCGGAAGCTGCTCTTCATCGTGCCGTACTAACTCCTTTTCTTCTACATCTTGGCAGTAGGAAATACGTATCTGTGTGTGTGTGATTAATGAAGTGCAAAAATCAGTGTAGTTGTTTAATAATCATTCGTTTCGTTTCATTTCATCCCATTCTCAAGTGCGTGACACTCTTCTCCGTTTCCCATGAGCGCCGTGAGCGCCATCTACCGTCGCCTGCAAATTCTCTGGCACTAGCGTGTGCTGGTTTTACTTTGAGGGTCGTTGTTTGGGTTTTGGCGGGCCGTAGGGGTAAAACGTGTCAATCACGCTTTGATTGATTTAGGCCACATTACTGCACATCTTAAGCATCAGTCATGAGCAATCTGTCGCCTTTGACGCGAAAGGAATGCGCAGTACATTTTTCTGTTGGCCAATAATCAATCAACAATCAGACAAATCAAATGTGTAGTTGTCCCACACGGCCCACCAGAACCCAAACGAACCTCCTTGTCAGTGAAAGAAACGAACTAGTAACGACTGTGGCTGAATAAATCAATCAACTGACACGGCATACGGTAACATTAACAGCGCCATCTATGCACCACCACGTAGTACATTTTTATTTTTTTCTCTCGATGGAAATGGCATCACATAATGTGAACACACTACAAAATTAACGGATGTGCAAGATTTCACCCTCGGGAGGTGGGATTCCCTTGTCAGCACAGCTGTACTGACCCGGGCTGTGCTTATTGAGTGCCCTTCAACAGGTTACCACTGTAGGAGGAAATAAATGGAAATGGACGACTGTACAATCAATCAATCGAGCGCAACGAATAAGCTGTACGAAATGAGCCAATCACAGAAGAGTGAATCAGATTGAACGTTCCAATCGAAAGCAGGTCCATACCGAGGGAGGCGGGGCTTAGCTGTACCTTGAGATCGCGAGCATACGGTATGCTTCTTTTAACAGCAGGATTTTATTCTGAGACGTATTTAAACTTACACCGTCTCAGACAGACAGACAGTCAAACAGGCAGACAGACAGACAGGCAGACAGACAGACAGACAAACAGACAGACAGACAGACAGACAAACAGACAGACAAACAGACAGGCAGACAGACAGACAGGCAGGCAAACAGACAGGCAGACAGACAGACAGGCAGACAGACAGTCAGACAGTCAAACAGGCAGACAGACAGACAGGCAGGCAGGTAGGTAGGCAAACAAACAGGCAGACAGACAGTCAGACAGGCAGGCAGGCAGACAGGCAGACACATCCTGGCATGTCCAAGACATTATTCACCGAAATGATCTAAGTGAATCACGTTGGGATTTTCTGTTTTTACTGCGAAACATCGGCCGCACCCGGGCACAGCGTCATACATCAACAGCAAAAAGCGCTGTAAAACGAGGCCACGAAAGTAGTACAAATTACGGTGTGTAAAAACGTCACGGATACGACACAAAAGGAAGGAATAATCACGTCTCCACACCACTTCTCTCCCCAACGGAGACGGCAGTGGTGTGGAGAGCGCCTACTACAAAAATCATCATCTCCCCGCGGCTGCAGCGCGAAAAATCGAACAGCGTACCACAATCGCGTCAGCCAAGCGTCAGCTCCACAATACCCATTTCATCTCCCGGCTTCGTCGAGGAAAAAAACACGTTGCACTGAATAAATAAAAAACCTTCCTCCGCTTTCGAAAAACAAACTCCTTCCGGTGACTCCTCCCCGCTTCTCATTCGGCGGTGGTGAATATCAGTTCCACTTCCGGCAGTGCCGGTATCTCGTAGCACGTCATCGCTTCCTGGGCGGCGCATGACATGGCCTCTTCCGCGTCCTCCTCCTCGTCGTTGTCGGAGGAGGAGTTGCTGGCGACGACTTCGTCTTCCGCCTTGCGGGCCTGATCTTCCATCGAGTCGAAGCCCTCATCGGTGGACTGGCTGGTGGTGCGAGGCATGGCGATGGCGGAGTGGCGCGAGGGATCGCGGACCGTGTCGTAGAGGGCGGCCGGCGCGATGTAGACAAAGTATGGGCGTGCGAAGCCGTTGAAGGTCGACGAGGCCGCGCACGTGTAGGCACCTGCAGGGAAATTCACGGTAAAATTATTCACAATCTTCGCTTCAAGATTGAAACGGCGTGATTTTGGGGGGAACACATAACTTCCATCAAAGCATCCAGTTAACTGGGCAGTTCGAACAGCAATGGACAAGTTCAGTCTTCCTTAGAGTAAACGGTAAAATTCCAATTTCGGGAAATGAGTTTGCCTCTTCGACTCTTGGCGTAAGGAGGAGATACATGGTTCGCAAAATGTGGAGGTCAGGACCACAGCCGTGTCTGAATGCCTTAGACGCCATGTCTGTCTGAGTTGCTCTGCCTGTCTGTCAGCCTCAGTCGTCCTGTCTGAATGTATATCTACCGGTTGGTCATGTCTGTCTGATTGCATTAGTCCGCAATGTCTATCTGTCTGCCTCAATTCAGCCCTGCTTGTCTGTCTGACTAACTGTCTGTCTGACCAACTGAGTGTCTGTCTGACTAACTGCCTGAACTTTCCCCAGATAGCCTGTCACCCTTGTCTGTCTCACCATGTCTCTTCCGGGTTGGCTGTCTAATCGACGAATGTCTCGATCGATGGTGCTCTGCACGTACGTACCCATATCTTCAAAGATGAGCCATTGGCCAATGTCCATTTCGGGCATCCAAGCCTTCTTCAGGATGCAGTCGATGCCGTCGCAGGTGGGACCCCAGATGCTGGCGCGGTGCAATTCGGACGGGACGTAGAACGGCGGTACCTTCACGTCGACGGTCGCGTGGTCGTACATCAGGCAGTTGAAGGAGCCATAAACGCCTAAATCGGATCAAAGCCAAGCTGTAACCGAACCGAACCGAACCCACATGCGAGGAATCGAGGAATCGAGAATTCTTACCGTCGTTGACGTAATACATGAACTTAGGGCCGTCTTGGTCTTGCGCCAGCTGAAATGACACAGAAGACTGTCAATGGCATGAAATTAATCGCATGAAATCTCTTGACGGATACGGACAATAAAAATTCCCGATATTCAATGACGGACATGTGACACTTCAAGTATCAATATTTCAATTGACTGAAACTGTATCGGATAAGCGCGATGCCTCTCAAAGAACAGACAGACAGACCAACCAACCTGTTCAGCGTCGATAATACGCTTGGCGACAATGTTGACGACCAGCGTGAAGGCTGACGCGACGAAAAAACGACCGGGTTCGGCGATGATGCGGATACCCGACTCGGCGGGGAAGTACTTCTCCAAGGCCGGGCTCACTTCATCGACAATCTGCATTCAACACATAGCGGATATTACTGAATGTCCCTTAACCGTCTGCCTGTCTATATCTGAATTTGTCTATGAGTTTCAGTCTGCCGTACAGCTATCTATCGGGTAGTCTGGTTGGCAGTTCGTTCGTCTATCTTTTTACATATCTCTCTGCTTGTATGTCTGTCTGTCTGCCCGCTTACATATTTGCCTGCCTATGGCCTTGTCTGAGTTGGGTATCGATCTCAGTTTGTCTGGCTGACTGACAAACTTACGGACTGGTTGTCTGCCTGAGTAACTGTATGTCTGTGTCTTGTGTCTGAATGTATGTCTGTCTGCCCGCTTACATATTTGCTTGTATGTCTGTCTGTCTGCCCGCTTACATATTTGCCTGCCTATGGCCTTGTCTGAGTTGGGTATCGATCTCAGTTTGTCTGGCTGACTGACAAACTTACGGACTGGTTGTCTGCCTGAGTAACTGTATGTCTGTGTCTTGTCTATGAAAGGAAGTACGCCAGTATGTCTGCCTTCATCCGCCTACAAACCTCCTCGAACGTGATGGGTGCGCCGCGCTGTCCCGGGAAGCCTCCGCCAATATCGAGCATCGTCAAATTCATCCCAATCTCCCGGGCATGATCGAACACCTCGGCGGCCCAGCTGATGGCCTTTCCGTAGGCGTCCGCGTTGGTGCACCCGCTGCCCACGTGGAAGCTCACCCCGATCACGTCCAAGCCCAATCCCTTGGCGACGCCCAACAGCCGCTTGGCTTCCGGCACCTTGGCGCCGAATTTGATGCCCAAACTAGAGGAGACACAGGAGGAAGGGAAGAAATTACGCTACATCAACCTAATCCGTGTGAGAAGAGAAGGGGAAGGAGTTTCCTTTGCCCCTTGCCCCGCACACTTACTTGCAGATGGCCTTGGGATCATCAGCGCGGATACGCAGCACAAGCTTCGCCGTCGGATGGAGCTGCTTGATCTTGTGCAGTTCCGGCTCGTTATCGAAGGTGGTCATGCGGACGTTGGTCTCCGCGGCGAATCGGATGTGGGACGCGGTCTTGCACGGATGGGCGTAGATGATGCGGTCGGGCTCGACGCCCAAGCTCAAGACCTTGGTGATTTCGGCCTTGCTGTAAAACGAAATGGAAGAAAGGAAAACCAATTAAGTATTTAATAAAATATTTTCGCCGTTTCTCATTTCTGACCATTCCTTCGTTCAATTCTCCACATTTTACACCTCAAGTCTTGCATTCTCTACCTGGCACAGTCGAAGCCGGTACCGAGGGCAGCGAGGGTCTGGAGGACGGCCGGATCATCGTTGCATTTGACGGCTGCAAGGCCAAAGAAGGGTCAGTCAGAATTTGATAAAGCGAAAAAGTGACGAAAAAGGTGTGACGAAAAAGGGGTGACGAAAAAGGGGTGACCAAAAGGCGATAAGCAGTTCCGGTGGGGCACATACCATAAAAGGGCTCTACACGCGGCAGCTTGTCGCGCCACAGATGGAGCTTCTGGACGACATCACCGAGGTTGACAACGTAGAAAGCATCTTCTTTGCCTTGTTCGTCCGATAACTTAATGTGCTGCAAAAGAGGGAGTGAGAGGAGAATCAGAAATACATTACAGGAAACCAAGCAACCGGCACTCAAAGTTGGGAATAATAAACCCGGCACCGTACCTCATTGACGTAATCGTCGACAGTGACGGTGGAATCGAAAGTGTTGATTGTCAGTAGGGAATCTCCGGCAAAAACAGTCTCTTCAGTGACGGATGAGGAGTACAGGTGCTGGAAAGATACAGAGTGAAAATGAAACAGATTATCTCATGTAAGGCTAAAAACTGCCAATTGATCAGTTTAGTAACAAACAATCCATCAATCAATCAATCAAGCAATCCATCAATCAAACAATCCATCAATCAATCAATCAAGCAATCCATCAATCAAACGGTCCATCAATCAAGCAATCCATCAATCAAGCACTCACCATCGCGTTCGGGCTGGAACTGGGATAAAAAGTGCTTCGATAGCTTGAAAAGTTAAAAGCGCCTGGGAATACGGAAGTGTAGACGGTGGTATGTGAAGCAGGAGGGTATGTGGAGCTAACCTGGAAAGTGAAGAAGCGGTGTCACCTGTAAATCAGGTCTACGGAATATTTTTTATTAATTCGTGAAATCATAATTTATTCATTTTATCTTTGTAAAATTCAATCTTTATTATAAGAGAATTTTTTCGTGCACTTACGCTGGTGACGGATGTGGTACGCTGGCAGGATTTCGGGCTTACTCGTCGTGTGGCACTACCGAGTTAGCAAGCCGGAGGTGGAGGTTCCGGACACACCGAAAAGTTCTTGTGGATGTTGAAGAAGCCCTTTGCGCTGTTATAGAGAACGCCGCGAGAACCGCCCTGGGAGAGAAGAAATAACCACAACGTTAGCACACTACTTCGACACATGATATAGAAGACAGGCAGACAGACAGTTAGACAGACAGACAGAGAGACAGGCAGTTAGACAGGCAGTTAGACAGGCAGTTAGACAGGCAGGCACATAGACAGGCAGGCACATAGACAGGCAGGCACATAGACAGGCAGGCACATAGACAGACAGGCACATAGACAGACAGGCAGGCACATAGACAGGCAGGCAGGCACATAGACAGACAGACAGGCACATAGACAGACAGACAGGCAGGCACATAGACAGGCAGGTATATAGACAGACAGGCAGGCAGACTAATGAGGGCAGAACATTCCATGGAGTCCAATGCTTCCTCTTCCGCCGTCCTGATTGTAGGTTATCATGTCAATCGGTCTACGACCCCTTCTCCAGTCCCAAAATCATAGACTGAGATTAAAAAAACAAAAGTAAAAATTTGATCACAATCACAATTGATCAATCAATCAAGCACCAATTAACTTGATTAATCTCTTCCCTAAACCAGGAAACACGGTTTCTCCTCGTGATTTAGAAATTCGCGATGCACTTTGGAAGTTGAGCGCCAGTGTGAGTGAACTGCCCCCGCAAGATAAAAACGTCAGTTTTCGACCGGAAGTGCCAATCCATTTACGAAATGAAGAGTGTGTTATCCATCGAACCATCCAACCAACAACAACAACACACAGATCAACAATCGCGCATTTCCGCAATCTATTCCAAGAAGCTGAACGGGCAGAGAGCACTGCGCGCTGTGTGCACGCGCCACTGTCGTGTGCACGTGTCCCTCCCCCTCCCCCTCCCCCCAAAGGAGGGTTCAAACTGTCGATGACTCATCGCTTCGACTGTTGATTGATTCGGTTGATTGAACCGAATTTCTAGCTCCTTCCGGTGTCGATGGTTTCTTCTCGAAATAACCTTCCATGTTACAGGAAGCCGTTTTTTTGGTGATTCCAGTTCCGCTAAAGATATCATCAGGTATTGGGACGCATAGTCAGGAAGTTCGACTGTGGATGTGGAAGTCGCTCAGTTTATAAACACCAGGCAATTCATCGGTTCAACTGTTGATTGATTGAGTTGATTGATTGAAACGACTTTCCAGTTCGACTGTTGATTGATCGATTGATTGAAACGACTTTCCGCCTTCTTCCAGTGCCAACGGTTTCTTTCTCGAAAAAACTTCCCTGTTAGAGCAAGCTTTTCTTATTTAATCTAGCTCCATTGAAGATAACGGTCAGTGCTGGCACGCATAATCAGGAAGTGCGACGATTCACACCCTCTAGGCGACTCATCAGTTAAGACTGTTGATTGATTACCTTGATTGATTGATTGATTGATTGCCTTGATTGATTGATTGATTGATTGCCTTGATTGATTTCTCTCCTTCCTAAGTCGAGCGTTTCTTTTCTCGAGAAAAACGTGCACGTTACGGGAAGCTGGTTTTTCTGGTGATTCCAGTTCCGATGAAGATATCATCAGGTGCTGGGCGCATAATCAGGAAGTTGGACTGTGGAGTGCGCGATTGACGCGGGGAGATTATCACGCGGGCAGATTATCACGTTCGGTGGGCGGTTGTGCTGCCTTTCCAGTCCGGAGGCGTTTTGCGTGGCATACTGTCAGGCGTGCGCTGTGACTGTCTACTACGTGTGCAGCTCAATGGGTGGTTGTAGGCCGGAGACTCGAAATACCACATACTTTCGATGTAGACAACGCGGCTGTCTGGATGGAAATAAACTTCCTCCTCGAGGGAAAAGTGTTACGGTTACGACACGTCTCGTATAGCGGCGGCTCTTCAAATTCTCCGCACCGGCAAATGTTTCGAAATCAAGAAGAAAAACACTTCCCACTTTTAAATTACAGTAATCGTAACTGAAAAAACTAGATGAAACTGAGCCTTATTCACGGTTACCATTGATTGATTGATTGACTACGGCTTGACACACGAAAAATCTTTCTCGAGTGCGCCTACTAGCGCCTAGAAGCAAATATTTACACAAAAAAGGTTAATCAAAACCTGAGGACAAGAGGGAGACGCATGCGGCACGCTAGTCCATACATTGATTGATTGATTACTTGATTGAACTGTGACACTGAAAATCTTTTTAGCATATGAGCCAGCCTTGAAAGTAATTGATTGATTGATTGATTGATTGATTGATTACACAGAAATTAAGAAAACACTTTTGGGCTTCCTTTTTTACTAAAGTCGACAAAATTTCAGTCTCATAACAAATTTTAATAATTTCTTAAGATTCCTAAAATTCCATAAATTTGAAACTCGATCAAACCGGAAGGCGGAAAAGTAGGACGACCTCCATACACACAAAAACGGGCTACAAATGGCCATTTTTTTCTCTCCACTTACCCTCTGGATGACGACCTCTCCTGCTTCTTGACCTTGACGCGGTATTTTCGAGTTGGTCCTAGGCCCGAAGGAACGCCGCTTGGCGCGCGGGATGGAAGGGTTTGGGGGGAGAGCGTAGCAGCAAATGTCAGCAGATCGAGGTGTTCGGTGAAGACTGAAAGACAGCAGCGCAGGCGCGTTGCTTATAAATCCTACCAGCAAAAATTTCGCGAATGCACGGCTGACGTCAGAAAAGTGCGCGGAAAGTGCAAACTGTGGAAACAGGAGGCTGGTGGAATGGTGGAAACACGGGGCTTTGCCAAAATTCCACTTCATGAGAACAGCAACTCCAGTTCCATTAGGATATCGGGACGGTGGAATTGACAGCTTTTCGGGGGTGTGGCCGCATCGGCCGAGTCCGCGATGGTGATTGGTCGGTGGCGCAGGTTGGTTAAAAGTTCAATGACTCACCACTGTAATTCGAGAGAATGGATGACGCATTGTACGTAACGCCGATTCATTCACCTGTCCGTGACTGAAGTAAAATTAATTACAATTTGGGAAAAAGCTCGATTATCAGCATGTCTTCATAAAAAATTTAAAAATGTTTTAAACGCTTGAACATAATTTTTAACATTTTTTAAACGAATATCCGCATTCCCAGTCCGTCGTCTGAGTCCGATCGAACCGTTGACCGCAGCTAACGTTGAATGGAGGGTCCGAGCGATGGGCAAAAGAGGTGGGGCAGGGGGTTAGTTAAATGCAATCAACTAATCAATCAATGACTTTAAAACGATTTAAAGTGACCAGAAAACAAGCGGTGCAGCATTGTTGATTGATTACTGATTGTGTTCATCTAACCCCTTGCCCCGCCCTTTTTGCTCATCGCTCAGACCCTCCATTCAACGTTTTCCCTTCGCTTACTGTTCGTAACAGTCCTCATTTAGCGACTGGTTGAAGAGGCAATTTGCACACTTTCAATGTACTTCAGCTGCTACCCACGCGATTTAGCCCCCAACCGGCTGGGCGTGGTTCTTGTCAGCAAAATTTCTCCAACGGAAGTGGGACGTTTTAATTTACATTTTCGTGTGATTGTCTGGCAAGTGTCAACTGCGTTTGCGTTTCCCCACATTGATTTCCGCATTTGTACTGCAACGTGGATTGGCAATCGAAAAATGGGAGCTCGCAGTAAGGAAGGCGATGAGTACGACTATTTGTTTAAAGGTAAAAAAGTGGGTCAGCTAAATGGGGAATTTTTTTCGTGTCTAAATTCCGTTGCATTGACACTTCCTGTGGTGTTTTTTTTGGCCTCCCCAGTGGTTTTGATCGGCGATTCCGGGGTGGGGAAGAGTAATCTGCTGTCCCGTTTCACACGGAATGAATTCAACCTGGAGAGCAAGAGTACGATTGGCGTGGAGTTCGCCACACGGAGCGTCCCTATCGACGGAAAAACGATCAAGGTGCGTTTGGAGAGGATGGTTGTCTGTGGAATTTCGGTGGGTTAATGGGTTTGAGTTGGGTTGGCAGGCTCAAATCTGGGACACTGCTGGTCAGGAGAGATACCGAGCCATCACCAGCGCGTAAGGATTTCTTACTCATTTACGGAGTTGCTTGATTGGTTGATTGACGTGTTTGTGGAGCAACTCATTCTGTTATTTGATTGATTGCTTGATTGCCCGACCTGCCTGCCGTTGGTTGATTGGCATGTTATTGCTTGATTGGTTGATTGACGTGTTTGTGGAGAAACTCATTATGTTAGTTGAATGATTGCTTGATTGCCCGACCTGCCTACCGTTGGTTGATTGGCATGTTATTGCTTGATTGCTTGATTGACATGTTTGTAGAGCAACTCATTCTGTAAGTTGATTGACTGCTTGATTGATTGCTTGATTGCCCGACCTGAATGCCGTTGGTTGATTGGCATGTTATTGCTTGATTGACTGATTTGACTGTGTTTGATCTCAATTGATTGATTGATTGATTGGTGCTACACTGCGTAGGTTGATTTTGTTTTATCGTCAGCTGTTGACTCCTGGAATGGGTTTGTTACGTAACAGCATTCTATTGGCACGTCGTTGTGTGTGTTGAAAGTAGAGACCCTTTCACATAAAGTTTTTCTCCTGCTAGTTATTATCGAGGTGCTGTCGGAGCGTTGCTGATCTACGATGTCTGCAAGCACATGACCTACGACTCGGTGGAGCGGTGGCTGAAGGAACTTCGCGATCATGCCGATCAGAAGATTGTCATCATGTTGGTGGGCAATAAATGCGATCTGCGCCATCTTCGTGCCGTACCCACGGATGAGGCTAAGGGATTTGCCGGTAATTTCATTTTCTGTTTATTGAAGTCTAGTTCTTCCTGCCCGCGGCAATGTTTTGTCTTTGCCGCCAAAGGGCACCTTCCATGCTTATCTGTCTGTCTGTCTGTCTGTCTGTCTGTCTGTCTGTCTGCCTGTCTGTCTGTCTGCCTGTCTGTCCACCTGGTCATTTTGTCATATGATGATTGTAGAGCGTAACGGATTAACCTTCATCGAGACGTCCGCACTGGACGCGACCAACGTCGAGCAGGCCTTCCACGGGATCCTCAACGAGGTCTACAAGATCGTAACGACCCGGGAGGTCTACAACGACCCGACCGACAACCGCAACGCTCCCGGCTCCTCCAAAGCAATTCAAGTGCAGGCCACTCAACCCGGCGACTCACAGCCGAAGAAGAATTGCTGCTAGACAAGCGATGTCAACTCCTCTTCCATTCCTCACCACACACGGTTTTTCAGGTTCAGTTGTCTGTGTGGTAGACAAAATTCCACCGTAATGCGTTTCCCGTGAGAGAGAACAAAAAATCCCGCTTCGGCACAGCAAATCATGAAACGTTTTTTTCTACTGGCATGCTCATAAATTTTTAAAATTGGCCTTCATCGAAAGTGTTCTTGACGTTTTCACGTGGAAACGTCTGAAAAAGTGATTTCGATACTGACTCGTTCCGATTCATTTGCTACAGCAGTGCGTGGATGAGTCTTTTCTTCCGGGGCTTCTTCCCGTATTTGTTTGTG
>LRSR01011993.1:0-14996 GCA_001579985.1 Hypsibius dujardini
TGTATTCGCTGTCGGTTTCCTAATTTCTTACCTGTCGGTTCGCTAATTTCTTCCCTGTCGGTTCCCCATTGTTTTCCCTGTCGCTCCTCTGGTGTATTCCCTGTCGGCTCCCTAATTTCTTCCCTGTCGGTTCCTTGTTGTCTTCCCTGTCGGTTCCCCATTGTTTTCCCTGTCGCTCCTCTGGTGTATCCGCTGTCGGCTCCTCTGATTTATTCTCTGTCGGTTCCTTGTTGTGTTCCCTGTCGGTTTTCCGTTGTTTTCCCTGTCGGTTCCTTTTTTTCGTCCCTGTCATTTCACTGCCGGTCCCCTGTTGTTTTCCCTGTCGGTCCCCTATAGTTTTGTCTGTCGCTTCCCTAAAGTCTACCCTGTTGTACTCCCTGTCGGTTCCTTGTCAGTTCCTTGTTGTTTTCCCTGTCGGTCACCCTGTTGTATTTCTTTCGGTCACCCTGTTGTGTTCCTTTCGGTTCCCTTGTTTTCTTTGTCGGTTTCCCAATTTCTTACCTGTCGGTTCCCTGTCGGTTTTCTGGTGTTTTCCCTGTCGGTTCCTTAATGTCTTTCCTGTCGGTCCCCTGTAGTCTTTCGCGTCGCTACCCAAAAGTCTTCCCTGTTGACTTTCCTGTCGGTTCCTTAATGTTTTCCTTGTCGGTTCCGTGATGTGTTCCGTGGCGGTCACCTGTTGTCTTCCCTGTCGGTCCCCTGGTGTGTTCCCTCTCGGTTCCCAGTTGGTTTCCTTGTCGGTTCCCCGTTGTTTTATTTGTCGGTTCCCCGTTTTTTTCTTTGTCGGCCCCCTGGTGTATTACCTGTCGGTCCCCTGTTGTCTTCGCTGACGGTTCCCCTGTTGTGTTCCCTGTCGGTTCTCTTTTGTTATCCTTGTCGGTTCCCTGTTGTATTCCTTGTCGCTTACCTGTTGTTTTCGCTGTCAGTTTCCTTTTGTCTTTCCTGTCGGTTCCTTTTGTTTTTCCTGTTGTCTTCCCCTATGTCTTCCTTGTCGATTCCCCGTTGTCCTCCCTGTCGGTACCGCGTTGTTTCCTCTGTCGTTTCCTGGTGGGTTTCCTGTTTTTTTTTTCATGTCGGTTCCCTTTTTTTTTACCTGTTGTTTCCTTGTTGTCTTCGCTGTCAGTTCCCTTTTGTATTCCCTGTCGGTTTCCTGTCGGTTTTCTGTTGGTTTCGTTTTGTCTTCCCTTTTGGTCCCCTACAGTCCTTTTTCTGGTCGTCTCTCTCGTCTTCATTGTTTGTCAATTATGTATCCTTGTTTTTACGATAATTGTTTGTTTTTGTTTTTACGTAGATTTCCCCATCAGCTAAGGTTCTCTCCCCCAATCAACATTTCCTGTATTGAAATGGCGGTACGTATTTGAAAAATTATTGAACCCGCGCCAATCTTGAGTAGTATAAGTGATTGATTTTGTATTATATATTTCGGTAATTACAAGGATTGCGCAGGGTAGTTTTGATTTACCAATTTGTTTTGTTTAAGGACCTGTGCAAAGGTGAGGAAATTTGTTCCAATCCGATGCCTTTTCCAGTTTGAGTCTGGCCTGTGAGGAAACGTGTTCCAATACCAGGTCAGGTCTCCACCAGATAAACTGTATTAGAATAATTCAACAGATTTATAACGGTGAGGAAACATGTTCCAAGCCAACAAAATAATCAATCAACAGGTCAGACTGTAGGTTATTGTTCAGGTTCCTGTTCCGGCGCTGCTTTCTTAAACGACGAATAATTTAAGGTAAGCTGGGGAGGAAACGTGTTCCAACTCAGAAATAGGAATCTTACTTTCTATTACGATTGATTTCTTTCAAAAGTAACTTAGTTTATTCGTCTCATCCATAATTTTGTTCCAGAGGGACGCCGATCAACTGTTCTCGCTGACATTGTGACCATTTCTTCTAGTCTTTACTTTTTATTGTATAATACGGGATGGCATAGCTGTGATGTACTGGTATTAGGGTGTCCAGAGTTTATTATTTGTTTGTCTTGTGATTTTTATTACGATCGATTCCTTTCGAAAGAAACATAGTTCATTCGTCTCATCCATAACTTATTTCGAGAGGGACGCTGACATTGTGACTTATTTTCCAATCTTTACTTTTTTTTGTATATTACAGGGTGGCAGAACTGTGATTTGTTGGTATGTGAATGTCCAGAGATAAAAATTTGTTTGTCTGTGGTGGCAGCCATCCCGCATTATTAGCACTACAATTCCTATAACTACTAGACATTGCTAGAATTCTAGTTATTACTACATTTTTTGTCTTCTGCCATTTTCTTTCTGCGCGACCTGCGCGACATCTGTCTCCATAGCTCAAGTCTGTACCAATTACCCTCTCGGCTTTTTTACCTTAGAGTCGGGGAACGTTCCACATCTCTGAACAGACACCCGGCGACGAGAAGGACGCCAGGGCCAAGCCGGGCGTCGCTGTCGTTCACGGATGGACGAATGCGCCGGTCCATTTATTTGGAACTAGTATGATTCGCTCTTGCATTCGCCGAATGAACCGTCTCAAGGGCACTGACGTTCACGTCAACAGCTTTGGCGGGGCGAGGTTGATCACGGTTTTCTCTCAGTTACGGCAAGCCGTACGCGATGGTGGATGGCGCAAGCCGGGAGCAGGGCGCAAACTCATTGTTCTGGAGGGTGGAACAAACGACATTCACAAACGGGCGCTCAACTGGCACACTGGTGAATTCAACCTGGCGCTGATTCACTTAGACATTCAGTCACTCGTCAACACCATCAAAACCGGCGTGGCTGAGTTTCGGGAAGTCTCTCAAAAGTTTCTGCTTGTCGGCGTGATGAACCGGTTCGACAGCCGGTCGGCAGCAGATGCTGCTGCAAATCCTTCTGTTTCCGACGCTGAATTTCAGTTCCTACGGCAAGTGGGAATCCGCTTTTTCAACGAGAAGATCAGCCAGTGGGTCAAGAGCGGAGACTCTGCAGTGGCTGGTGTTCACTTTGTGGACATCTGGGAGCTTGGTGGCTTCACCGAGGAGGATCTTTCTGGTCGCGGTGGTAATGGAATTCACTGTCGTTACGTGCCTACCAGCGTGCAGCGCAATCAACCGCGGGCCACCTATGATCCGCGAATGAAGTACCAGAACGTCATCCGGGAAGAGGCCCAGCGGATGGTGGACAAGAAGGGCCTTTAACTTAGTCTACAATCTGAGTCGAGATTTCGTTCAGCCTTCTTTTTATAGCCGGGGAGGAAACGTGTTCCAAACCGGTTATTACATCCCATATAATCTCACGTTTTAAGGCCTCTTTTCCTTCCCGTTGGATTCACTTATTTTAGAAATAATTTGGGGCGATCCCTCAACTGATACTGAAATGTTCTGATTTGCTGATGATCTCGATTAGCACTACCGCCTATTTCACATCGCAAAGAATCGCTTTCTACGCGCGCTTGGGACTTCTTGGAGGGTCGATAGAAGGGTAGTTGGGAAAAGTTAGGTAGAGCAACAGAACATAAAAGTTATGGTCACAAGTATAAAGCGTAAAAAGTCAAACGGAGGTTAAGTCCAGGGAAGGATGAAATAATTAAATTGGGGTGAACAAGAACGGTGATTGAATAGTGTGAATTGCAGCGACAAGTAGTTGAATTAGGGGAGAGGAAGTGGGGACACGTCTGGCTGCACATCGGTGCAGCGATGAATTCCAAGCCAAGAATGACGTGGATTTAGGATGAATTTTGAGACAATTTTCATAATAAAGTGACAAAAGTGAAGCAGAGGTTATGTTGAGGAAGGATAAAAAAATAAGTTGAAATGGAGAAGTGCAATCGGAAAGACCGGATAGTTTAAATTGCAGCGACAGATAGTTGAATTAGAGGAGAGGTAATGGAAAGACGTCTGGCTGCACGTCAATACAGCAAAAAATTCTAAAGAAGGGAGTGACATAGATTCAGGTGGCGTTTTATTAGGTAAGCACTTCATGCATGGAATATTTCTGTAGCTACAAGTTAGAATAATTAGAAACGAGAAGTTTGCAGAGGTTTCGTCGTGGAAAAGGAGAAGCGAAATTAGTTCAAGTTGGGGAGAAAAGCGGTCGGAATGAATAGTCTAAATCGTTGCGACAACAAAATTGGAGGAGGCGGTGAGGATTTGGGGGTTGAAACTTTTGGTTTAACCTTAGCCCGTTAACGTCCAATAGCGTGCAAATGTTGACAGAGCGACCTTTGATTTTTTATTCGCAAAGCGTTCGATCGATTTTGGCAAACTCAACTGTTTTTGAGATTTCACTTCTTGTTCAAAATTAGAGATTGTTAGTTTTTTGTTTGTTGAATGTCCAATGTCTGACATAAATGTTAAAATTCGGCCAGTTTTATTTGTTTTTGGGTTGCTGAGGTCGCCTATTGCCAATAAATTCCTAAAAATGATAAAAGTACGAACTCTTGTGTTTATCAAATAAATTATAGCTTGCCAACTTAATAAAAATCGTTTCGATCGGATGAATGGTCAGGTTGTGATCAATGGTCAGAACAAGTCGCCAAATTTTCGTAGAAAAACGTTGAAAATTGATTCCTCTAAAAAACTGATGATTCATTGATTGATTGAATGCTTAAAAAAAATTCCGATCCTCACTTAACACACTTTAGCCAAAAATGTATTCCTACCTACAGTGGTGAAGCTAAAAAACGACATTTTTGTCAAGTCATAAAAAAATTGAAAATTATTATTTTTTAATTGGAGGAAACCATTCCTGGGAAAAATTCTTTTGGTATTCAAATCAAGTCGGATTTGGTAGTGGACGTTAACGGGTTAATGCAGCGATAAATTTTAATTCTGAGGGGGTGAAGTGGGTGGTGGTGGGTTTTCCTTAGGAAACACTTCACATATCTATTATCTTAATAGCCGAATGATTACTATTGCTGCACTGGATGAATAATCACGGCTAGAAAAAAACTTGCAATTAAGAATTTTTTACCATGCAATTTTCACAGATGCAAATGACTACTTCATTGTCTGTGTTTAGGTTAACTCTGTATGAACCTACGATTTGCGGTTTGCCAATTCTACGGACGGACTCCGTCCTACTGCATCTTGAGTTATGGCTTCCACATTCCGACACTCTCCAAGCAAATGTAATGTCGACAATCCCTTTTAAAAATCTCCTCCTCACGTTTGTTTATGCGCAACTAAATACTTATTACTTAGATAATGTGTCCCATGTTGTGAGCGGAAAAGTGACCACCCGAGTCTCAGCACCCCTGGAAGTCATTTTGCAGGAACTTGGCCAGCTGATCGACCACAACTGTAAACCAGACGGGAATTGTCTGTTCCGGGCACTCTCCATGTTGCTGTACGGAACTGAAGACCGTTGGGACGAGATCAAAACTCAAATACTCTCCTACGCTGAAACCAGACCAGACTGGCTGATGCAGTTCTTTGACAACAATATCTCCGCCGACAACGACGCAGACGATCGTACTTTCGTTAAGTTCCTTCGAGATCTGGGCACCGCCAATGCATGGGGTGGCGAGCACTGCATCGGTATTGCATGCCGGCTGTTCAAGATCAACATCTGGACCTTTTCCCATTCTCACTGGGAAACGCATACCCATCGAGACCCGATTGATAGCCGCGAGAAGTCAACGTCAACTTGGGTGGAAAACGCTCTGGTTGGAGGGGATGTTGCTGGCCAACCGTACGCGCTCCTCATCTACAAGAACGCTAACCATTATCATGCAGCCGTTCGCAGTCCCCCGCTTCCCGCCCCACCCACTGCTCGCGTTCCAGAGTTAACATCTGTCCCATTCGTTAAATTGAAATGCGAGTTTACCCCTGCATCCATGTGCCAGGCACCGCTTTCGAAGTCACCACCATCTGCATTGTTACCGTCATATGAGTTACTTGGTAAACCGGCAATCTCAGAATCAGTTGCACCTCCACGACTCTCGGCTGGGATTACTGGAAATACTCAACTGAATACCCACTGCCTCTCCTTACCTCCCATTTCCACGGCCGCTGGGGCTCAAACTCCCCAGTTCACCGCTTTTTTAGCTCCGGATGTTCCTCCGACCCCCAAGTTGAAATCCATGCCGTTTTCTTGGACTGCTGTCAAGAAGCAGATTCTCTTCGATTGCTATCGGGAAGCAGGAAGAGTATGCAAGGGCGAGGCGTTGAAGGTGAAACTGCTGGCGATGTTCCAAGCTCATTATCCGGACTTCAAGCAGACTCCGGGCACTTTACAAAAACGTTATTTTGACTTCTTCAAGGAACGAGAAAGAAGTTCTTGCCCGGCGTCTTCGACTTCAATATCAACAACTGCTAACAACGGTATGGCTCGGTTATATTGAGATAATTTTCTTGTTTCCTATTTTTGTATATTATATTGAGTCGTTATAGTCACTCAGCTTCGGCGGAAAAAAAGTATTGCGAAATTTGCGTGGACAGACGAGTCAAAGCAGTGCCTCAGCGGTCTGGTGGCAGAAACGACTGCTACAGTTCCACGCAACGCCGAAGTGTGGCCTGAAGTCCTGAGGCGTTTCCGCTCTATTCATCCGGAGTGTGCCCTGGCCGACAACTCCATCCGGACTCGCTTTTATGACATCAAAAAGGGAGCTCAGATTTCTGCCGGCGACAACCCAGTCCTAATATGGCAATCTTATGTAAACACCTTCCTTATTGACTGCGCACAGAGAGCCGATGCAGAGGACAGGCTGAATCGCACCTTGTTCATGAGTCAGGGGAGGGCCGGAGGCCAAGGGAGCTATCTCAAACTGGTAGCCCGTTTTTTCCAAACAAAGTATCCAGATTTCACCGCCAATCAGGTAGGAACCAGTTTCCACAACTTCGATAGTAACTTGAGTGAAAGAAATTAATTATTCCAGATTATAAGCCAGCTCTACCACCTTAAATTTGTGAGGCTTCCAATCCCTTCAACCCCAGCCTCATCCATGAGGCTGGAGGACATCATGAAGTATTGGCAGTATGGGCACGACATCTCTACACGACCTCTTTTCGAAGCCCTTTGCTTCAACTGCTCACGAATGATTCGCAAAAAGGAGCACCGTCGAGTCGCCACGTTTGAGCCGAATCAACCACTAGAGAATGAGGAAACCTTGGAATCAACAGTGCCGATTGAGCAGCATTACGATGCGGCGTATTTGGCTGATGTCAATTACGCGGCGATGCAGGATGGCGATGGGTTACCTAGATCCTTTTACGTCTGCGAGCGTTGCCGGAAGGTTCCCGATTTTCCAACTGCTGACAATCCCCTCAAGCTGTTCGGCATCACCAAATTCGACCGAGCAAAGCTACTTCCCGAGCCAGATGTGAGGCGAAGTTTTTTTCTCGGCCTTATTGGAGTTGTAACGGTTGCTTTTTAGGCTTTGCGCTGCCTTAACGGGTACGTCAAAGGTCAGATTCAACCATGCAGACTTTTCTCAGTGCGGATTAAGAAAGCATCCGGCAGAATCTTCGAGCACAGGCGCGGGGAAGTCAACATCCTCCCGAAGCTGGCCTCACATTACATGGACTTGTTTGCCATCATGTTTGAGAAGGAGCCAGCTGCAATTAGGGAGGATGAGCAGGCGGGTGATGAACGGAGAATGACACAAAGCGCGGTGGACCAGCTCACAATTAAGAACGCAGTGCTTTTCCTCCGGGAGCATAACCACCTCTTCAAGAGTCTGTACGCGCAGTGCGAGACTCTCTACGGATTTGTTCCAAATGAAGGGGTTCAGTCAGTCAAGGTGCGCGCCTCGTTTAATCTTTTGCGTTAAATTCGGAAAATCATTTGTTTCTTGTTATTATAGATTGTTGGTGGTCTTGTACCTCGCCCAGCCGATCCGAAGAAAACTGCCGCTGAAGTGGTCGGGGAGGCTGAGGAGATGGTGCTGCTTGCGCCGCATGGAGAAATTGCTGCAGCAGACCACCCGATGGATGAGGTGAACTACGGCATCGTGCATCCGAAAAACAGCGGCGTGCCAGAAATGGTACGAGTTGCCTACGGATCAGAGTATCTGGAGGAAAAGGTCTGGGCGCACATCTTCTGGCAGGGTACCGGTGGGTTTTATCCGAAGACTGCTGCTGCAGCTGGCTGGAGTCGGCGCGATTACGTCAAATATCGACTGCTGATGGTAAATATAAGCTTATTTTTTTACGCTGATTTGAGGTTTGAAGTCGTTGAGTGTTTCAGCTCCATCCTGCTTTCCGTGATGAGCCCGCGTGGATATTCTATCAAACAGATCAGCTGATCAAGGAGCAGATCCTCAACTATAACATGAACACCGTCAAAGTTGCCGATCTGGTTAATCCTTTGTCCAAAGAAGACATCGAAAGACAGGAGAAGGATCCCTACAAACGCTTTGGAACGAACATGCCCGCCAACCTGCCCAACAGCAGGCCATTCATGTCCTCCAAATGTCTTGACCTAAAAGCCATGGCGAAGCTTCTCGGAGAACCTGCTCGTCTCATTACCCTGACGCAGAACGACGACTGGTTGGAATTGCTTGCTTGTACGCAGCCGCATGAAATGCCCGGTGAACGCCCTCAGCCACGCAAGCACGACCGGAAATGGCGGAAGCGTTCGAGGACCATTCCCACGTCCAGGTTCGATCCCAAATGCACCAAAGAAGATCCAAAATTAAAGGAGAAGATCACCGAACTTAGTAAGCGCTTAAACAGGTCTTTCAGGTTGTACAATTTCTTGAGTTTTTTGCTTATTTTGCTGCAGAAAAAATTCACGGTGTGCACTTTCCGGTGGAGATGGTCGAGGCATTTTGCCAGCGTTTCGAGGGTTTCATGGACCGCTTCATTCGGACAGAAAACAACGTCTTCGGACGGGTGAGGGACTGGTGGTACCGAATGGAATACCAGAAACGCGGCGGCATTCACATCCATATGGTCATATGGTGGGATGAGGAGACGGCGCCGAATGAGCAGAAGATCTCGGCTGAAATGCCACGTTTCAAGGACCCCAACGATTCAACGAAGCCCCATCCGATGAATGATTTATGGCGAGAAGCGGTGCTGCAGACTCAGATTCACCACTGTTTTGACAGTCGCTGCCTCCGTGGGCCTGGCGGAACTCGTCTTCAAAATTGCAAATACGGCTTCCCTTTTGCCTTGTGTTCCGAGGAGCGGCTGGATAAAATGGGCATCCGGTACGAATATCTACGGTCTGATATCGAAGACGTCTCCGTCTCCCCATACGTCCTGGAGCTTCTTTTGTACTGGCAAGGTCACGTCAACGTTCAGCGCGTCACCAAACACGGCTGGGAGATGTACTTGGCGAAATACATCGCGAAGTGCGAGACCGCGGAAGACATCCAGCTAGTGAAGACTTCTCCAGGTACGATTTTATTTTTACATTAGTGGACGGTCGACCCACTTTTCGAATGTTATCTTTTTGTGTTTAGCGCTGGTTGGCAAGAAACGTGTTCCCCCATCAAATGCTTCTGCGGCGCCCGCAAACGGTAAAGACGATTCGGCAAGTGCTCAGCCTGTTCTTTCTGACCAAGCCGACGAGCCTCCTCCTGAAAAGGTCCCGTACGATCGGGTGACCAAAGACGACAGCGACGTCAAGAGATTTCTAAAGTTGCGCGTCGTTAACATCCTGGAAGCCGTCATGCTGTGTTTCGGCTATCCCCAAGTTGGTTGCAGCCGCCAAATCATCTTCCTTCCAATCGACATTGTCCCGGTTAGCCGTGTTGTCAAGAGGAAGAAGCACAGAGAGGCAGATAAGGGCGATTCACCCTATTACGACACCAAGCTGGATAAGTACTTTTTACGTTCCGAGCTGCTGGAGGATGTGACTTATCAGCAGTACTTTGAGCAGGTACTTCCTGGCTTTTACTTGGCGTTCTTCATTTGTTATCATCGATTGTGTGTTTGCAGTACTACGTCAAGTACGACAAGAAGCTCGCCCCCCAAGAGCCAGATGATTACGCTCGGGATGATGAAGAGGAGACTATGCGGAAAGATAACCCGACCTTTTTCGTTGATCAAACTGCTGTGAAACGAAAATGGGTCCGGCGAGCAAACCCTGCCCGCTACGCTGTTGTTCGCTTTCGGTACTTTGCTCCCCATGGTAACAACGTCGAGTCGTACTGCCTCATTAAGCTTCTAAGGGCTAAACCGGCTCGTCGATCTACAGTGGAGGGCTGGATTGCAGAGTTCGGGAGCTACCTCTCTGCATGTATACATTTGGGACTGGTAGAGAAGGGCGCGGAAGCACTGCATTTTCTCGAGGAGTGTGCGATGGAAGGATTCGGCGACCTCCGCCTCAGGGAAATGGTGGAACGCTTCAAGGAGGAAGGGTGGTTGGAGGATCCCGACATTGACGGCCTCTTGGAAACTTTGGCTCCGGGCCACCAGGCAATTCGGAAGGCCAGGGAAGACGTCATTGCACAAGCTGCCGCTGACGCTGCCGAAATAGAGAAGGAAGTGGAGTAAGTGCCTATCAAGTTTTTTCAAGTTATTATAGTCACATTTTGTCGTCTTAATGACAGGACCATTCCGCTCGATGATTTCTTGATCAACATGACACCTTCTCAGCGCTCCGCTTTCACTTACGCCACGGACAAGTGGGAGGCAGGTCAACAGGTCCGCCTCCTGATCACTGGCGGGGCAGGAGTCGGGAAGAGCTATCTTTTGAAGGCTTTGGTGGCTTGGCTGCGTGACAGACACATCACATTTGCCAAGTGTGCCACCACCGGCATTGCTGCTCATCTCATCGGCGGCCGCACAGTTCACAACTTTCTCGGCATGGACTTTGAATTCAAGTCACGAATCCAACATGGCACCTTTCAAGCGAAAGCGCTGTCAGACACGCAAGTGGTCTTTGTCGACGAGGTCAGCATGATGCCGCGTGAGGCACTCACGATGCTGGACGAGACATTGCGAAAGTTCAACAACCAAAACAACGGCACTCCATTTGCTGGCAAATCCATCGTACTCCTTGGAGATCCAGCGCAGCTTCAAGCTGTGGGAAAGCATATCTGGCGAGAAGACCAGTTCAGCATTTTCCAGGTGGTTGTTCTCCGCGAAGTGAAGCGCCAGAGCGATACCCCTTTCATCGAGCTGCTCAACCGTATGCGCCTAGGAAACCTCACCGATGCCGACATGCAGATGTTGGCAACACGCCTCATCACCCGCGAGAAGTTGATTGAACTGGACATGACGCAGGGAGCGGTGCTTTTTCCTTTCCGGAAGGAAAAGAACGCCTACAACGTAGATGTGCTCGGCCGACTCCACTTATCCCATTATCGGGCAGTCGACAGGGAAGCGAATGGAGACGTTGTAACGTCCGCGCTGTCCAGTAAATACTTCGCGCTCATGGAGAAGCGGGGGAGAATTCCAGCGGCGTGTCTCAGCGTGAGGGTCGGCACCAAGCTGATGCTGCTTCGCAACCTTCCAAACGGGCAAGCAAACTTTGGCTGGGTCAACGGCGCCATGTGCATCGTGGAGGAGCTGACTGATGACTGCATCATCGTCTACATGCAGAGTCATCCCAAACGGCGCCTGCCCTTCAAACGACTTCAACATGACCTGCCGAGTAATCGAGGACCCAAGTCGCAGCGGTGGCAGTTTCCTTTTGACCTCGCATACGGCTGCACCGTCCACAAGGCGCAAGGCCAGTCACTCACACCTTGCGTCTATGATGCTGATCGTCAAGCCTTCTCTGGTGGTGGATACACCGCCTGCTCACGGGCAACTGGCCTTCAGCAGTTATATTTCCTGTCTCTTGGAAAGAAGGAGCAGTACTTTCTCCTGCCTCAACTGAAGCAGCTTCTGGAGTGGATGGATTTCTACGACATCAGTAGGGGGTGGGATGAGAAGCGGAGGAGGGCAGCGCTGCCGTTTATTCCATATCCCAAACCTGGCTTGAAGAACATAGGGCTGCAAATTGCGCGGCCAACAAAGAACGCCGGCACGGCCAGTTTCATAGTTCCCCCAGAAATTAATCCTGAGGACGAGGAAGATTTCGTTGACGAATTCAACCCCGAATTGCTTATATTGGAACCCTGTAGTGTGGCTGAGGATGGTGGTCTGCTGGCGGTATTGGCTGCGATTCACCTTCTTCCGCTGCCGTCATCGACTGATGCTCGGTCGTCAGTCATCACGAACGCTGAATACATGTCCACCGTTTCCGAGGTCTGTTAATGCGAGCTATGTAATTGCAATATATAAAACGTGTATCACTTTTTCTCAGGTACTTCGCGGATGTGCTGACGTTCTTGATACCATTCGCGTAAAGGTGCAAGAGTCTGCCGCGTACTTCAACATCATCACGCAGAAGCAGCAGATTGATAGAGCAGCTCTGAAAGGCATGGTGCTGTGGATGCAAAAATGCCACCTGCCTCTGACAACCTTGGGCGACGGGCATTGTCTCTTCCGTGCTTTGTCTTGGACATTATTCGGTCATCAGGATGGTCATCTCCGTTTACGTCTGTTGTCCATCAGCGTGATTTCTGAGCATCATGCCTATTTCTTCACCTACCGGCGGTTGCTTAGCATGAAGGAAAACTTTTCCCTACCGGAGATGATCCACCACACCTCCAACAGTTCTCCTACCTTTGACAACGGATGGGGAAATGCTTACAACATCAAGTCTATTGCAATCGCCGCGCAGCGGAAAATCTTCGTGTACGGACCTGTCAACCGAGAGGATCCTCGGTTTCATGACGAACTTAACCTCTTCCAGGTGTGTCATGCTTTCTTATTCCACTTGTCCAGCCGTTCTTAGTAATATATCTTTCAGACATTGGCCCGAGCTGCTCATGAGAGCGAGTGTCCGCATAAGGCGTTTTATCCGGCGGAGGAGTACCAAACCTCAGGAAGGAGGTCACTTTGCATCATGCTGCTGGGTGAACGGCAATTTGCGCATTACGTCGGCATTCTTCCGCGACACCGTTCCCTGCGAGAGTCGCCGGAGTTTGCTGTCACTAGACGTTACGACATCAGTGTAGGCAGCACGTTAGATTGGGGATATGTGAGTTCCGACGATGACGACAAGGGCTTACCAAGGACATCCCAGAAACGGACGATCTCCCATCTCTTTACACTCGTCAGGGATCCTCCAAATCGGATAACAACTCTCAAACAAACGCCCGTCCAGATGTCAGGTGGGCGGAAGCGTTCCCTATCACCCACTGAGGCTTTCCCAAACCCAAAGAAGCAGTACGCTTTGCTCTCTCCTGTGAAAGGTGCGAAAGGCTAACAGTGACATTAAAACAAATCAATTACCGTATAATCATGCGTTTTTATCTCTGATTTCAGAGACTGATCGAACGCTGCTCTCTGATTTCTCAAACGAAGAAGAATCGCGTGTCCTTGTTGAATATCCTTGCGGACAGCTGGAATCATCCTTGATGGATCTGGTCAGTCAAGATGCCGCGGGGGATGGGAGTGACATCGAGCTTGGCGCTTCCGTCGGTAGAGGACATCGGATTATCGTGGATCACGACGACTGGGACGAGCAGTTTGAGGAGGAAGAGCCCTTCCAACCGTCAAGTAATTTGACAGAACAATCCGGTCTTGTCATTGAGCCGTATGCCGACCTGCCACCGGCCTGCTATGACTTGGAAGAACCTGCTTCATCACCGGATTTCAATCTATCAGACATTGCTGCCGATCTTGAAATGCACCCCATACTTGGACGTGATGCCGATTGATCTGCGAAGCGGTCGTTCGCGTCTCCCGCCCGCATGTTGCGCTCCGCTGCCGAAATCAGTTTACCAAATACCCATTAAACAAACGCTGGAGCTACAGAATTGCGGAGGACGTTTAGTTGACGGTTTCTCTTTCTCTTCTTTATTTATTTGAACGGCCTGAAAATTCGTCACACTTCTGTGCCTTCTTTCAAAAAATTACTCTTATGTTTTTGCACAATAATCATTATTTTTCACAAAATAAATACCGAAAGAAGGTCGGACAAACACTGTTACATATTACTGGTAAGGGTGGTTCAAATCATTTTAAAGCACGGCAAATTATGTATCCAATTACATTTTGGAAACGGTTTTAGCATTTTCGCAAAGAATTCCGAAAATCACGTTTTCGCCATTCACCGCTTTGGGAAGACTGGAACAATATCTAAGCGCTATTATACCATGGTTCGTTAAGCGGTTGATGTCAATGTGTTCACCGTTGTAGTCGATTGATTAATTGGCAGTTTATACATTTCATGGGTGGATTGATCGATTGATTGATAATTGAAGTGATTGATTGATTGATAGAAGAATTGATTGATTGATACGTGAATTGATTGATTGGTTGTTAAATGAATCGACGGATAGGTCAATTGATCGATTGATTGGCAGTTTATATAAATGATTAGTTTTTAGAAAGATATATTGATTCAATTGTTTTGTCCTTTTCCAGTACTTTTCGATTGATTGATTGATTTAATTTGCTGGGTTCCACATGGCTTATTATTTCGTTTGATTGATAATTTTTGTTTCTATCGGAGCTTGATTGATTGATTGAGTCCATTTGGTGAATAACGGCTCGATAAATTGATTGAATGATTTCATTTTCTTTCCTTCCTTTAAACTTTGATTGATTGATTGAGTGATTCAATTTTTTTGTTTTAACAAGGCTCGATTGACTGATTGAATAAATTTATTTTGTTTAAATAAAGCATCATAGATTGAATGGTTGAGTAAGTTTTCTTCTCTAAAACAAGGCTCGAGTGATTGATTGAGTGATTCAAAATTGTTTTTCATTCGTTTATGTTACATATATTTCGATTCTGATAAATTAATTGAGTCAGTTCTATTATGTAACTCAAAGCTCGTTTGATTGATTAGTTCTCTTTGTCTGCCTGTTTGTCAGTACGTGTTTCTGTTTATCTAATTGTCTAACTGCCTGTTCCTCAGGGTAGCTAACTTTCTCATATCTGTTACTAAAGGAGATTCTGATTTCAATTATGTAATATAATTCTATTATCCAACGGAGACCCGAGCAGTCGGTATTGCGTAATAAATGGCAAGATTTTTTGAACCGACTGGACCGCTGCTTTACAGCTTGAAGCGCCGGCAGTGGGGGGT
>LRSR01011994.1:0-13682 GCA_001579985.1 Hypsibius dujardini
CCCCACCCCCGAAAAGTCCGTTACGCCGCTGCTCGGCTAGTACATGTACTTGAAATGACGGCTCTGTAATTATATGTGCCCGGTTCAAATGGTTGTTCTTTCCCACTCTGTAGCTCTTCACGGTGAAATCGAGCGCCAAACGTCACGTTTCGAACTCTCACAAGGACCCGGTTTGTCGTCAGTGTCAAGGCGTTTCACCGCCGCCCACCATGGTGCCCGGAGTGAACGGCGGTGGCTATCCGAAATCTGCCCTTTCGGGTGAGCATTCCTCTTTCGCGATGGTGCGGTTTAATGCCTTGTCCATGCTTTCGTTATGCCGATCTTTTTCTCTGTAGGAGCAGATGGTTCGTCCGGCGATCAGGACGATGACGATCAGGACGAAGAGATGGAACTTGAGCCGGAGCTGGCGCTGCTGACGCTGATGCTGAAGAACCACTTGGACTTGAAAGGAGTGGACAACGTAGGTTTATTTGTTACAGGGTAGCCCGGGGAACTGTTCTGATGGCATCTCCTTGCAGGTCCTGGAACTGTTGAACGGCGGCATGGATTTCAGCGGCATTCAGAATGCCTCACACTGGCTGCAACGTCTGGGCAAACACGCCGCGGTGCAGTACACCACCTCCAACTGTCCCAACTGCAAACGCACGGAAGTGCAAATCAAAGTAGACCAGAACTCGGGGGCAGCATCCTCCTTGGAAGGCCTCTCAACGCAGTCCGTGACTCTTCGTAAGTACCCTCTGTGGGTTGGTAGCGTGGCCCGGATTCGTCTTCCTAAATTGTACATTCATGCATTACCTGTTCATATTGATTTGTAGTTCCGTCAGGTCGGACAGAAACATTGCAAATGAGTCAGCAACCGGGTCATCAAGGCAATATGGGTATGTTAGCTTCTTAGGGGTTCTTTTCCGGCGGACCGTTAGTTAGTACTCGTTTACCTCTTTATCCAGGTACTGTTTTGGGAGTTTTTGATCCTTCCAGCGGCCAAATAATCACGGCCAGTCATGTAAACCTGGACAAGAATATGTTGCAGAAGGTACAGTTCGGGTTCGGTACTGCCTTCGTTGCAGTTTGTGTCCTGGGCACCAAGCATTGCTAGCTTCATGCGCAGTGTCAGTCCTGCTTTTTTAGTTTCTCTGTCGTTCTAATAAGATGCCTTTGTCTCAACGTGCAGATGGGGCAGATGAACGGGGTTACGGCCATCCGGACGTCTGGTCCGCCTAACTTCCACGCGCCGACTATTGCCGCTCCAGCGGCTCCTGCAGCAACTCCGCGAAAGGTACTAGTTTCAGTCCATTTTTATCATCTGCCTCTGGATTTAGGAATGTGTTGTAAATTATCCGCTGCCTCTCCACGTACTTCTAGGCCAAGCAGCATAAGAGTCCCGTCGCCTCGCACCCGGTAAGCACCGTGCGTAGAAATCTGTTGGACTGGCTAATTAGTTTCGGGTTCAGATGGGTGTTGCTGCCTTATTAGTGCAGTAACATTTACCCGTGTCCGTAATTGTAGGCCGGATCTGTGAACACCAGTTGGAAAGCCGTGGCCCGCACCTACCTCCACAGCCTCCACACAAAGGACGAATTGCTGCGGCTGTGTGTTGTCGGTCGCCGCATGGATAGAACCTCGGCGTTGGGACTCCAGCCGATGGATGCGGGCAAGCGAAAGATTGTTGGAGGTACGTATGGAGCTGTTGCAATCTGCGGAATGCAGACAGACAAACAGAGATAGGTGAAGAACTAGACTACCTGGTAGACTTGGAATATGAACCTCGTGTCAATCATGCATCTACGCTCGATACCGTGCCGTGGTCGCTGTTGTTGTAATGAATATGGAAATTCGTCTTAGCGAACGGACACAGACAAGCATTCCTGCTGGGAAGACAGGTGGCTTTGCACTTGCAGGCAGACTTGCGTTCGTCTCGCGAGATACTCTGTCTTCTCCTAATCGCCTCAATTTGTTTTGCAGATGCCGTGGCGGAGCACTGCACGAGAGCGGGGATTCCCACGCCGCCAGATACTCTCCTCAACCACTTTATGAGCCAAATCCTGTGCGACTCCCGACGAAAAGAGCAGTTAATGGTCTGCGGCGGCGAGCTCCAGCGCCGTCCGAAGAAGATCAAGGTTGAAATGCAGGAGTGAGGGAGAACCCAACCGCCGGGCTGGTTTTAGTGCTGAGCTCCACTCCTCGGAAAATGGGTACTAGTGCTCTTCCGTCTCTCTCTTTTACTACGAGTTCCCCCGTTGCTTGTTTTTTTTTCTATAATCTCCGACTGCAGGGCAGGACGAGACTTATCCTAGTCGTGCAGTTTTGTGCTGTATTACCGCCTGGTTCTTTTATTACTTTTCTTGCTGTTCGATATGCTACCTACCGTGCTGCAGTACTTGATGATCGATGCAAGGACATATGCTGTTGTCGGTTTTTTTTCGCAAGTTCTGTAATTGGGGTCGTAACTTCCGATTACGTTGATGTTTGCCTGATTGAAGATCTTGGAATTCCGGTTTGGGTCGCAGAGAAAAACCGGATGAACGTTTGGGCGTGATATTTCAACGCAAACGCAACGGAAGCTCGCTGTTCGGGATTGACGATATATTGATCGACTGGCATGACTGATGGACTGCCGCTAGTTCTGCAGCCAAATGCCTGGCGAGTCGTCCTTTGATAGGCAGCTATATAAGACGCTTTTCATTGGTCTTTAACAAACGGAAGACAGACATTTCTTGCAATACGTTTGTCTTTCCGCGCGTGTGTCTGTGTCTGTGTGTCTGTCTGTTTGTGTGTCTGTGTGTGTGCAACTGCAGTTGTACAAAATCGATACCTGCTAATACCACAGTAATAGCAATGGTATGGATTTGCGGAGGCATCCCGCAGGCGGGCCGTGTTTTTCTTCTCCCCACTTGATGTCTGCTGTTTGTCTGAGCCTCTTCTTTCTGGAGTACTTGCTAGATACGCCCCTCCAGCGGGGAGGAGAAATAATCGCATTTGCCACATGTGTTCACGGGCGCGCTTTTAAGCGGCTTTGGAAACTCGATAACGTTTTGTTGGCGACGCGCTTTTGTTGCATTGCATGTAAGTGAGGTGCAGTACTAGTACCCTGGCGCACACAGCACGATTTCTCTTGTTACTGAGCCTGAAGGATTTCTGACATCGCGAGTACGAACCGGTCGGTAGTCCGTGCTCAGTTTTGCAGTTCGATAGAATTCCCGCGTGCTGGTCAAGCTGCGATGGCTGTGTGGAACCCTCAAGGAGTCACTATTCCCGATACACCCGCGCCTCAACTAACTCTCAACAACGGACTCAAAATCCCGATCCTCGGCTTGGGGACTTGGCAGGTGAGAAATCGACTGCTAAGACTTGTGACAGCAGGGTTTAGTGCCATAAGAAAGGGTCCCGGTCATCTGTCCCCCCTTTCAATGTGCTAGTTTATGGAAGGGAAGTTTGTAAGCCTGTTTGTAAGTTCTTCCATCGTAGTAGCACAGCAATTAATTAATGTATGGTAGTAGTACTAGTAGGAAGAGCCTCTGGTCGTGGTACAGTATGGTACACATTTAACTGAAAAAATGGCTCTAATTTTCATTTATTTCGATTCCGTTGCCGCAACATAATCGCAAAAATTCGGTATTTTTTATGCGACGAAGCCGACGACATCTTCAGGAGGTTTAGATCGGGACCACTCTTGCGGCCGATATGTGCGAGTATAGCACTACAATGTATTTGTATATAAATGTGTTGACAGGATACAGTCTTCTCACCAATTTTGATGACTATAATATGTTCCGCGCACACGGATGCAATTGACCTTTGAAGAGAGCAGGTTGCATTCCTATATGGCCATCCCTATTGATCTGTTTATCCGTTTCGTAGAAAGTATTATAATCCGTAACATAATATCGGGAAGAATGGAAATAGGCGGATCTCTAAAAATGGTTACGCCGCGCACTCGAACCCTGTGACGGATTGTAACAATCAAATTGCAGATGACGAATTAGCGGTTGATAGTTTAATTACTTGCACGCGTCCCATTAGATTCCTTTATATAAGGCACCGTAATGAGAAATCCATCGCACCGGCAAATGTGTAATTTTTTGTTGTGCCATACAGGCCAAACCGGGCAAATGTATAATTGCTTGTTGTGCTGTGTAGGCCAAACCGGGCGAAGTTGGTCGCGCAGTAGAAGATGCTCTGGATATCGGTTACCGCCACCTGGACTGCGCGTTGCTCTACGATAACGAAGCCGAAATTGGGGAGGCAATAAAGAAGAAGATTGCTCAGGGCGTGATTACGCGAAGGGATCTTTTCATCACCTCAAAGGTTGGTAGACTACGGTACATCTTTTAGTTTAGAAGTACTGCTGCGGAAGTAAACAGATGTGCAGTAGCAGTCCTCATGTTTTGCGTACGTCACCGGCGCCTTTGAATACGTTTGCCCCATAACGAAACTAATTCGAGACAAAGCACGCGGAGTAGAAGCGCGCCTGTGACGTACGCAAAATATGAAGACTTCTGCTGTATATGAAAAGACTGATGTTTTGTGTGGACAGCTTCCGCCGGCGGCAAACGACCCTGCTTCGGTTCGCGGGACCGTGGAGATATCGTTGAAGGCGTTGAAAATCCAGTACATTGATCTCTATCTCATCCACTGTCCAGTATCCATTCGGAAGGAAGAGTGGCAAAAGCTTGGTTAGTCGTTCGATTATTTGAATTCTGTATAAGACGTAGCGGGAATCTTATTGAGTTGACTATATTGACTATGGACAAATTTGTCCTGCTATCACTTTAAAGTAGTATAGTCGGATCTCCGACAAATTTATAGTCAATAAAAGAAAATATCTTTTTAGAGTCAGCCGAACGCTTCGCGAAGCCCGCGCATCCCGCCCAATACTTTAACGATGTGGATCCGCTGACTGTGTGGAAGGTGAGCCAACGAAGAGTAAACTTAACTTTAACTTGAGAGATTTTACTCCGGTCTCTCCGTTCGGGGCTAAATGGCTTCTTTGCTTTCTCGCGCTCTCACACTCGACACACTCGTCCCGCATCAAATATTCAAAGAAATTCGATTTCCGGTTCATGAAAGCGACCATGATGACAGTAGTAGTAAATTGAGTTTCTCCGGCCGGCAATTCTTGACGCAATCTTGTCAGATTTCGCTCTGGACAAGTGTCTAGGCTGGCTTCCTGATCGATTTCCCGCTCTCCCCACGGGGTGCTGATTGTAGTGATTACTGTGCGTTTTTTGCCATTCAACAACATCATTCAACAACATGATCCCCTCTCTAGTCTATATGCAACGTCAGACAATAATAATGTCGTGCGGAAACATTGCTCTTCTTTTCTCGTTTTGCTGCATAGGAAATGGAGAATTTAGTGGACGACGGGCTCGTGAAAAGCATTGGTCTATCGAATTTCAGCATTCCACAGATTCAGAGAATTCTCGATCACGGACGAATAAAGCCCGCCAACATACAGGTTTGAGTAGCACAAATATACTTGATGTCGTTTACAGCTCGTCTGCTCTTCAATTTACTTCCGTTTGGCGTCTGACTATTTGTCTGCCTGACTGCCTACCCCTGCCAGTCTTTTGGTCTGTCTGTCTTTTTGTCTGTCTGTCTGTCTGTCTGTCTTTGTCTGTCTGTCTGTCTGTCTGTCTGTCTGTCTGTGCCTTTCTGCCTGCCTGCCTGTTTCTTTGTGTGCCTGTGTGTCTGTCTGCCTGTCTGCCGGCCGACCTGCTCGCCTCGCCTGTCCCATGCAATCCCTAGCTCGTGTAGGGCAAGTGCGTGTCTTTTTGATGTTACGTATGGAGCCTTAATATGACGTTTAATCTCTGTGTTCTTCAGGTGGAGTGTCACGCTCACTTTCCCCAGGACGACATCTGGGCTTTTTGTCGTAAAAACAGCATTATTCTGAGCGCATACGCTCCAATCGGCTCGCCGGCTCGCTTCGGCTCCGCCGGAAGTCCCGGGGATCTCCTGAAAGAGCCGCAGTTAACCGTCATCGGGAAAAAGCACCGGAAGACGCCAGCCCAAGTTCTGCTGCGGTGGTTAATTGAACGCGACATTGTGGCTCTTCCGAAATCCACTCATCAAAACCGACTGCGAGAAAACTTCGAAATCTTTGACTTCAAACTCTCGCAAGAAGAGATGCAGATCATAAACTCGCTACAAGAGCACGGACGACGGCTTTTCGACTTCGAAATGTATGACTAAACTAAATTTCATTTATCATATGAATTATCGCTATTAAACTACCCGAAATATTAACTTCTATTTATAGGTGGAAGGACGCACCAAACTATCCTTTTTGACGATTAGTTTTTCTTCCAATTTTCTAATCCAGTCAAATTGGCATTTCGGTCGTTCAACGGAAACGCCCACGGTGGATTTAATCAAAGCGTATCTTTTTCAATAATGCTGCTGCTGTACGAACTACCTCGTTCTGAGACATATTAATAATATGTATCAGTATTCTTATCTAGTGAATATTGTTTTTAAAATCTAAACGAAAAGATACGAATCCGCTAAGGATTACTCATTCATGCGTATAATCATGTCCATGGCTGTTTCTCCCAGATAGAACAAAAATGTCTGACGTCAACGCCATTGATTACAAATGAACGGTAAATAGTTTACACAGATGCTTCGCCTTCGGTTAGACACGAGCAGCTACCAGCCAGGTACACACACATACCGGAAGGGGTACACAGCATGCCGGGGCGGAAATGGGGACCGTGTGTTTTTGAGTAGGAACCGGGTCGTTTTCCAGCGAAACGGAAGCATCGTGTTACTTATGGTTAGGTTACTTATGGTGTGGCCTGGGAGCTGGTACCACTGGTGACTGACGAAAAGCTGAGAGCACTGCGCATAAGCTTCTTATCATGTGGGGGTATATTCCCGAAGGAAGGAGCCATCGAGTGTTTGCTGTCTAGCAGATCCCTTGAGAGGAGTAACAATATAAAAGGGGGCGTACAAAATTGCGTGCAGCGACCGGAACTGTTCCGTTCAGGCACGCCATGTACAATGGCCTGCGTAGGACTGAAGCTTTGTGACTTTGGCTGTCATAAGTCTTAATCTTGATGAAATGTGCTCATCATTAATTAAACCTACTTTATGGGGAAAGTTGTCCAGCGGTGGATGAGTGACAGTTGCATGTGTGTCAGGAAAGCAGCACTTGAAATAATCATTCATAAATACATAACGGGACATCGGAAGGATCGGAGCCTGGTCGCGCATTTTGCATATCCACATGCTCTTGTGGACCTTAAAAATAGGGCCGCAAAGGCACACAGGCAGTAAAGGTTAGCCTTCACCGGTATGGACGGAAGCTGAGATATTATCTTTATATGTGGCAATTTTTGTAGTCAATTAAGTCAAAAATATAGCGGAACAAGCCGTTTTATGCTAATGTGCGAGCTCTTGACTTAATCGAAGTTAGCTACTGTACTAAGTACCGTCCCGCATGACATTGTTTAAGCAGAAAGTCAGTCGGTCTGCCATAGACAGTCGCGCTGGTCACTAGCGAAAAAAATGTGATATTTTCTCTTCTTAGCGGTGAACATAGACCTCATTGTTTACAGAAATTAAACCATGGTGACCAAGAATGACCAGTCCAGAGAAAAAGAACATCGTTTTACATCTTTTCACTCATCTTTATTTTCGTTCCGTTTTCTTATTATTTTTATCATCGTCAGATGTCATATTGGTTTCGCCCTCATTCACAGGCTCTGCCAGTACGTTGCCTGCGAACGTTCGATGGTGTACCATCTCCATCGCGGAGCACAGAAAGTGCGTGGACCTTGAGAAGGCGATTGTGTTCGCGTCCGCTCAAAGAACCGTTGTTCTGCCCCCCATTTTGGCATGTGTTCTTCGCTCGGGAAAGTACGACTGCATGCTGGCAATCGAGCGGGACGAGGCGGACATCATGACGGTGGAAGCTGGAAATATGTTCACAGCTGGACGCTGGCACGGTCTCGTTCCCATTGCCATGGAAGAGTACAGTGGAATCAGCGTGAAAAATGCCGTTGTTATTGCACAAAAGACGGTCGAAATTAAGTCCTTGCAAGACCTGCAAGGCAAGAGACTGTGCAGTCCTGGTGCTGGGACTATGGCCGGATGGATTCTACCAATATCAAGGCTGCTACGCCAAAGTACCAGTTTTCAGGAGAACTCTCAATCACCAGGTAGGGAGGTAGGGTGTTGGTAAATATATCCTCTCTGAGTATTAATTATGTGTTGTCCATCATTAGAGTCACTCAAGTTAAACATCATTGACTGCAACAACGCCTACCAAACCCTCTCATCCTTTTTCGGACCGAGCTGCGTGCCTGGAACCCTCGACTCTCGCCACAACCAGCGCTCAGACAACCCGACGAATCTCTGCCAGACTTGCGGACCTCACCGCGACACAGACACCTGGTGTTCCAGCAGCGACCCCTACGCCGGCACAGACGGGGTGCTGAACTGCATGGTACACGCTGCTGGGGAAGTGGCCTTCTTGAGTGCCGATGTTGCTCTCAAGTTGCCCGCGCAGACAGCAGAGCGTTTCGAGTTTGTTTGTCCAGACGGAAGCACTACGCCCCTGATGCCGTTGACCGTCTGCTCATGGGGAACGTTTCTCGCGGATGCTTTCGTCGTTGACTCTTCCAAAACGGAAGTGGAGAAGAGTTTTCTGCAAAGATTTGTTTTTAATTTAACGCAGACAGCGTTGCGGATATTTTCAGACAGAATGCCCGTAACCAACGAAAAACGGTGAGACCTTCACGCTGCTTGTAATAGTAATTTCTCTGATAGTTTGCAGATAATTTTGCAAGTCCTTTTCAAAGCCTTTTTTTGCCAGCAAAATGGCGTAACAAAAACAATTTTTTTTTCAGAAAAAGATATAATATGATGGCCTAACTTCACCGGATTTTATTAGCTTTTTTGAAAGGCTACCGCTATTTCATCCGTTGTAGTGTGTAGGGCCCAATAGCACCCTGGTTATTTTACCCTAGCCATGATGTCCGTCCGTCTGTCTGTCCGTCTGTTGTCCGTCTGTTGTCCGTCTGTCCGTCCGTCTGTCCGTCCGTCTGTCCATCCGTCTGTCCATCCTTTTGTCCGTCTGTCTGTCCGTCCGTCCGTCTGTCCGTCTGTCCGTCCGCTGTTCTTCAGTCCGTTGTCCGCTGTATGTCCGTCCGTATGGACGGATGGACGGACGGGTGGACACACGGACAACGGATTGACGGGAAGACGGACAATAAATGGAAGAACGGACTGCACGGGAGGGGTAAAATAGCCGGGATTCTATTGGACCCTAAAAAGGGGGATGAAATAGCCACTTCGTTTTTGAAAATATTTTTTATGTTGAAAAACATACGACTGCGTTTAATATGTCCGCTCTAGTTTGTATGAAATATGGCACATTTTGGCTATCCATTAAATTGGCACTTCTTTAATTTGCTATTTAGATATAACGGATCGGATCTTTTATGGTCCGACGCGGTGACTAATATCCGTCTTCTGTCGGAACCTGAACGACGTCTCCAAAAATTACTCGGTCCAGACCTCTACGCTGCCGCACAAGGAGACACTGCCTGCCCGTACCCTGGCATGCGGTTCTGCGTAGTCGGTCGCGAAGAGCTCGACAAATGCACTGCTCTTCGCGCCGCACTTGAATCTCGAAACCTCAAACCGCCCTTAATCTGCACCCTTGGTCGCAATCATTGGGACTGCATGAAACTCATAGCTGACGACCTGGCTGACGTGATGGTCGCAGACGCAGCCGACAGTTATCTCGCCGAAAAGCTGTACGGCCTAACTCCCTTCATGGCGGAGATCTACGATCAGCCGGAACCGTTTCTTTATGCCGTGGCGGTGGCTCGACGCAAGGACCCAGTCACGTCCTTGTTGGATCTCCGCGGGCGACGGACCTGTCACGGCTCCATCTACAGCGCCGTTGGATGGTCCGTCCCGATAAGTTTCCTCGTGACACAAAACCGAGTGCGCGAAGCGAAGGACTGCGACGATCTAACTTATCAAGTCTCCCAGATTTTTCAGAAGGCCTGCGCGCCGGGTGCTCTCGTCACCGCCCATTACCGTAGTGTCCTTCATCCGGAAAACCTTTGCGACCTCTGCATGGGTGATATAGAGAGTTATTGCGCTCGGGAGCCGGGAGAGCCTTACTACGGCTCCACGGGGGCCTTCAAGTGTCTGGCTGAAGGGGGCGGACATGTGGCCTTTGTGACGCATTTAACGCCGTGGGAGAACACGGACGGACGGAACATGCGGATGTGGGCGCGAGCGTTGGTGTCTCAGGACTTTGAGCTGCTATGCGTAGATGGGACGCGAGCACCGTTAAGTGACTTTGAAAAGTGCAACTTGGGAAAAGTGCCGGCGAATGTGATCATGTCTAGGAAGGCGACGTCGGAGAAGACAGTTGATGCTTGGGCGGTTTTGTTCGATTACGCACAGGAAGCGTTCGGATCACCGAGCAGCCGGGACTTTCGTATGTTTCAAAGCGAGAGTCATTTGAATCAGGATTTGATGTTTCGCGATATGACGACGCGATTGGTGAGGATCGCGGTGGAAAACCGAAGCGCGGAGCAGTACTTAGGGGATGAGTTTGTGAGAGTTGTCCTACGAGCACAGTGTTCCAGCGCTGGTTTGTTGGCAATACCTTTCGGTTCTTCTGTAATTGTTGATTTTGTTTTTCTTCTTTTGATGACGAGCATAATGTTTCCTGATTGCAATTAAAACAATCATTTTCACTTTTTTTTTCTGTTATAAATCGATTAGGAGAACGAGGAGTAAACTCAAAGTAATGTTACCTCATTTTTTTTAACAAAATTAGAAGGATAAAACATATTTTGAACACATCAAAGGGTAGAGAGGCGACTGCTGACTTATGTTTAAAAAAAGTAGGTTAGTGCGAGAAAGGGGAAAGGCAGGCAGATACAGGCCACTTTCAGCAGCTGACACTTAGCTGTTGCATAGATGAACGTATTTTCTGTTCTGCAACGACAATCTTCTTCAAAGGTTTTAATAGTCTTCCACACAAAGTCACGGAATTCAGCATTGATATGTGCGACAGCTTTGATCTTTAAAATTTTATTTTCTATGCTTTTAGAAGCAGCGATCCTGAATTCTTTTGACTCTTTCTAATTTGATGCCGGTTCGAAATCAAATGATTCAGAGGGGAAAGAAGGTGGTGGTCAGGATGCAGACAGCACTTTGCTGTGCGCCTATTGAAAGATTATTTTGTTAGTTCTTACGAAATAGTTTTCTTTGATTTAATTTTCTCCGCAACTCATCTGAGGTTGAGCCAGAAGAATCGGGAGCTAGTTGGTTTTGAATAGTTAACAGACTCTTCATAAAGATGGGGTGACATTACTTTCAGTCTGCCCCTCGTATCTGCCCTGGTATCGCTCTGTGCAGTATGAGCAGTGAGCACCTACTGTAGAGGTAGAGGTAGAGCGTCCGCCATACCCTTCTTACTCAAATGTTATACTATATTGCACACACCGATGCGATAAGGCTACCACGCAATCAAAATGCCCTAAAATAGGGCCATCGACCCCGATCTTCCAGTTTCGCAGTTCTGCGATAGTCTCAATACTTACCGAAGATCTTGGACTACAGTACCACGCACCCAATCTACGTGTAATTCAATTCAATTCAAATTGGACCCACAACCTTCTAATTAGTGCATGCTGGCTGATTAATTGTGGCTAGCGGATAGACCACATGGGACGGACCCGTGTCGCTTATCTGACGGGTGGCTACGATGGAGAGGCCGCAGTCAACTACCAAAGTGCCAAAACCTTCAAAGCCCACGTGAATGAAGAACGGTTTGAAATTTATACGATTGACATCCGCACGGACGGTTGGTATTGCCAACTGGACAACGGTGCCTCCGTTCCAATCAACCGATCGGACTTCACGCTAGACATGGGCGACACGGTTGTCAAATTTGAAGTCATTTTTATTGGGATCGCCGGCACTCCGGGTGAGGATGGGAAGCTCCAAGCATACTTTGACCTGCTGAAGATTCCCTACACGAGTTGCGGCGCGGCGTCGTCAATTGTGACGTTCAACAAGCGGTTCGCCGTGGCATTAGCCGCATCTAACGGCATTTTGGTCGCCAAGTCCCTGCATCTTTTCAAGGATAACGCAATCGATGTTGCCGACATTGGTCAACGCTTACGTCTGCCGTTGTTCGTCAAACCCTGCAACGGCGGCAGCTCGATTGGAGTGAGCAAGGTCTCCCAATGGGAAAATCTGCAATCGGCATTAGCAACGGCATTTGCCTTAGACAGCGAGATTTTGCTGGAGGAAGCCATCTCGGGAAGGGAATTTACAGTCGGTGTATACAGTCACCGAGGAAGTGCGATTACTTTGCCCATAACTGAAGTTATCAGTATGAACGAGTTTTTCGATTTTGAAGCCAAGTACCACGGCAAGAGCCGCGAAGACACTCCCGCTCAGGTGGATGAAGATATTGCGAAGAAGTTATGAATCGCGGCGAAGAAGATCTACAGTGTTTTTGACTGCCGAGGCGTTGTCCGAATCGATTTCATTTACAGTTTGGAGCAGCAGGAGCCGTTTATGCTGGAGATCAACACGGTTCCCGGTCAGACGTCGGCCAGCATTTTACCGCAACAGATCCGCGCGGCGGGGTTAACCCTACGAGAGTTTTACACTGACCTGATTGATGCGGCATTGACTCGCCCATGACTTTTTCCTTTTTGCAGATCATTTTTCATCCTCTGAATAATGGATTTCTGATTCGCCTAGTCCGAATGACGCAGTTAACAATAAATCATAAGCCTAAATCACAGTGGTGATTAAGGTGAGACCTGTGCTAGTGTAGAAGTCGTGTGGCAACCTTATGGCAGCCATCTACTTTTCACATAAGTACATTAATGATGTTATAAACTGAAACGGCCGTGCCCACTTTGCCTTTGCATAAAGCGCAGTGCACTGATTTATGAGATTATCGCACTGCTTCATGAGATGATTGCACTGCATCACGAGCCAAATAGCAGTGCATATAGAGACAAATAGCAGTGCATTTGAGACATTTTGCATTGCATTTTGAATTCTTACGTGGGATAGCACGATTCTTTGGGTGGTCAGACCAGTGATGTCGTTTTGATTAATTTTAGAAAACAAAAGCCTCATGTTGGCGGTGCGTCGTGCGTATGGCACGGGGCTAATTATAGGCTATCAAGGAGTTTCGATAATGTTGTTGTGAATCGAGGTTTGGACACCAATATTCGTAATGTTCCAAATTTCAATTTTTCAATTTTTTTTTCTTAATTATTCATTTTTCTTTCCGATTTTTTTCTCCAATTTTTAATTTATTAATTTTCAAATGCAATGCAAATTGGCTCATAATGCAATGCAGATTGGCTCGTTATTCGATGCAAATTGGCTCATAATGCAATGTGCTTTATACAAAGGCGAAGTGGGCACGGACCACTGAAAATCTCGAGTTTTGACTCATGAGTTCAGCGATTTTTACTTTAACCTCAGAAATTTTTCTCAGTTAAAGCGCCTATAATTTCCAAAAAAACCAACTTGAAATTCGGGAGTTTGCCAGTTTTTGGAGACCGCCACAACTACACCAGATCATTTCTGATACTTCGTGCCAGTTTTTGGAGACCACCACAACTACACCAGATCATTTCTGATACCTCGTGCCAGACCAGACCAGACCTTGT
>LRSR01011997.1:0-21321 GCA_001579985.1 Hypsibius dujardini
GGCTGCACAAACAACTGTTCTTCGGTTCACCGGCTTCCTTCCTCTTTATGCCTACCATTCATCCACCGTCCAAAGGCCTCGAAGGAACCTCTCCACTTACCTGTCTACCATGGTGGCCATCTGCCTCATCACAGGAACCATATACCCAATCACCACAAACTTCATGAGAGCCGTCTACGTACTGGCGTTCCCATCGGTGCAGATAGATACCAACACCGCCGGCTTGGTCCTCCTCATGGAAAAGATACCCTACGGGTTGATTAGCCTACGAGCCTTCCTGGTCTTGATCTTGTTCTTTCGTAAGAGGAACACGTTTTCCACTCTCGCCTTAGATATGTCTATGTGTCTGCCTAGCAACCGCGGTTTCGCTGAACGGATCACTGTTCTCTGTTCATGGGTGGGCTTGTTAGTTACGGCGCTGTTTCCCGTGGCGTGGGAGTGCTTCAGCGTCCTCCAAATTCTCATCACGTCAAGGAATACGACGTTGCTATCTCGGGACGCCTACGAACCGCTTCCCATCCCTGTCGTCTTTTGGCATCATCAACTCAGTGTCTTTCTCCTGCGATGCATACCGTTTATTTTGTCCCAACAGGTGTACCTCACCGCTATGGTGCTGGCTTGGATGGCCTCAAGCGAATTAAAGCGCATTGCACGGGACATCGCCTGGGAAACTGCCCAATACACCGGTCTGAATTGGTGTTGAAAAGGATTAAAAATAACAACCCGTAAATTTATATTTTAAATTGTCGCCTAGTCTATTTCTGTTGTAACGAATTACATGCTTATTTTATTTCGAATTAACGTTTATTTAAATTCTGAATTAAGGCTCTCATGAGAAGAAAACATTGCGCGACTATAAACAGCCCGTCCAAGTTTGCGAATCTCACGGACCATAAACAGGGTCGTGCGGTCTCGCGTGAAATCTTAAATGAGATTGCGAAGAAGATGTTTTTCAAATCGCTCGCCGAGCGATTTTCAAACTTCTCATGGCTAGATTTCTGTATACAATCAATGCTCCCCAGGTCCAGGTTTCATCCATTAGGAACAATCCGTTTCTAAGGTTTTCCACCCTTTTTTGTGATTTTTTACTTGGTTTTTTGCGTCCAAAAATGAGCGGGACTACCTTGCGTGGATTTTGATATTTGGGGAGGATCAACAGGGAACTCCCAGATGTATGAGATTCTGCTCTGTATCAACACAGGCAACTAAGAAATTTTCAAGTGAATTCGTTCGGAATTTTTTCTAGGAACCTGATCCAGCCCATACGGTTTGTACTAGATATCAGGTAGGAACTTAATTTTTGGAATATATTCTCATGCAGTTGGCCTCGCAACGGGCAATAATTAAAACTTTTTACTTTGACCAAAATGTCTCAAATTTAGTAGGATTTTAAAGCGCCGTTGCCAATTTTTTGTTGCTCTCCACCGAGAAGAGACTGATTCGAGTTTTCAGAAAGTCACCAGAATAACGCGATGTCCCGCTCCATTTTGTCCGCTTCTGTGTAGCAAACTGCCCGGGGTAGATTGTTATCGTACAGCTAGATCAAATTATGGAAGGGAGCAATAAACCTAACCGGATATTTTTTATAAAACATACTGGGTTATCAGTTCTATTGAGAAAATTTTCAATTTTATGGCAAGGTGCAGAAAAAAATGAGTTGCGCTTCAGAGCGGAAGTTTGGGACGAAATTTTAAAATCAACGGTGGCACTTTTGGACACAGGGCTACAACCCTTAAACTGCATTTTTGTCAAAAATGTTTTGTAAGTAAGTTAGCAAAATTACCGAGGATAAAAAAAACGTTGGTAGATGGCTCTAAGGTTCTCTGAGTGAAGCATAGTGTCGCGGCTACAGAGGAGATCTCGGAGACGTCTCAAAATGGCTCGCGATTTGCCGAAATTGAAATGATGATCAAATCTCAGGTTGCCCACCGAATGTATTGATTTTGCATTTGAGCAAGTGTTATCTACTTGTCTACAATATTCTTTTGTAATTTTTGTAATTTATTCAGTTCTGATTTTTTTTTAAATGTCTGAAAAAATTGAAACTGGGACATTCTTCTCCACTTTTTGGATTCACAAGAATTTTAAAGATATGGCTAACTGAATATTTTTTTAAATTCTGATAATTGGAAAATATCTGTTTTAAATAGGGCTTTTAGTAGGTTGGATAACATCAGGCGGGTGCAAAGTGAGGATTTCGTTAAAAAACAGCTAGTCCAAAAAGTAAGTTTCTACCCGGTAGTTTGATTTCATGCGAAACAGTGAGATTGCAAGCGTGAAACCTGGAATGAGACAGCGTTGTATTCGCTTGTTTCATCTCACGTCTCATCCAGTCGGACATCCAAGCCATATCACGGCCTTTAGCTCACTCAAATACTTCAACAAAAACAATTTAAGTTTGTTATAACAATTTTATTTGAACTACCGAAAATATGGCTTTGTTTTCTAAATATGCGAATTGACATTTAGATTAATTTTGCCAATGAACATACACTTTCCATGTAGTTTTATTTAATTTCAAACAGGTCACTTAGACAACACCAAAAGGAACGCCCCCTCCTCCTCTAGTACGGCCGCGGAATGTGCAGGCCTACTTTCACAGACTCAGGACAAACTCCATCATTGGACTCGTCAGCATTTCATCCTGTGTGACTTCGCGGAGCAATTGAACGCACGTTTTGGTGGGATATTTCTGGCAATATTCAGCCTGGATTACGTGACGGCTCTGTGTTTCGCTTCACGGTTGGTCTTCGGGAGTGCGGACCGACCGGTGGTGTGGTACGCCTTCGCCGTGAGCAGCGTCGTGTTATTTGGCTCCTACATCACCCTCATGGCGTTCCCGTTGGTTCGGCTGAACGACACGGTAACTTTTAAAGGAAATGCAAACTTCAAACAAAACAAATCAGCGTAATATTTTTTCATTGCGAATATTGTCGACCGTTTAGAGCAGGGCACTACCCAGGATTATCCACGCTCTTGTCGCTGCCGTGGGCAATCTGAAATTCGACGGAAAGGTAATTCAATGTTTTTTGGGAAGTAAAATTTTTAAGAAATATTCATTTAAGGTTCGTTGCAAATGGTTTGGCAAGAATTACTCGTACTTTTTGTTTGGGGACACCGTAGAACGAGTTTCACCTGGAGAACGATCTTCGACGGTTTGAAGATTGCTGCCGTAGCAACGTTTTGTCCTTGCATGGACAACAGTTCATCGAATACACCCGACCGTTCTTAGCTAGAGTAAGTCACGTGTAATTCCTGACTTTGCTTAGTGGAGTCTCGCTTGCTCATAAGTCCAACCTCACTTTGTTAAGACCAGAGAAGACGGGAAGATTGAGGCCTGGGCCTGCGTCCAAGCTGGCTGGCTATGACCTTAGACCAGAATTAGCCTATAAAAGTCACCGAGACTAGAGGACCATACAAGGTGTCATAAAAATTTTACAAAATCCTGGAAAATGGAGTCTTTGCTCGACATAAAACCAAACCGCTCTCGAGGATTAGAGGTTTAACCACTTGATGGTGCTCAGTGACTCGTATTCACACCTGTATAAGGCGCCTTATCTGATTTCCAAATCTCATAAACCCAACACGTGCTCCACTCAATTTCACATGTGTGATATATTCCTTGTCTCATTTGGATGCAAAGATGGGTCGCATACTAGATTTGGGTCTGAGGGGTAAAACACATGATAAAACAACGTTGTTTGCTTTTGCGGATTGGCTCGAATGACGCTCATGCTACGTTCGTGCTCCTTATTAAAGTGTCATTCAGTCACAGATATCACAGCCGGAGAGACCTGTCAGGAAGGAAAGTCTACTGCCCTAATAACTTTTTTGTCTTTGTGTGACCAGAAATACTCCCACACATAATGCCACACAAAAACGTGTCCTTGTTACACAAAACATGTTTTTTCACATAAATAAAGTCCAAAGTGGAAAATTTTGCTACAAGTGAAAAAAAGACGTTATTTTTTATACGTTATACGTTATATACGTTATACGTTATATACGTTATACGTTATATACGTATACGTTATTTATTAGGGCTCCTATGCTAGGCTGGTTTTCTCACAATCAAAACGTACAAAAAATGACGTCACAAATCAGATCGAGCTTCGGACTCGCTGTTGATACTACACTGCCAAGGGTGCTTCATGTTCAGTTTGGGAACATAAATTCCTTTTTTACGATTTTTATGATTTAATGCTGTAATATGATAGTGCAACAAGGAGTAGGAACGTAGCATTAGTTTGTAAAAACTCACAGGCATGACCGTGCAGATTCTGCGCGTTTCGTATTCTGAGAAGATGCATCCTTATTCGTTGCAGGCTTTGGCTTTGGCGGTTTCGTTCATCCTGTTGGCCAGAGATCTTTTCCGCAGCGACCTGAAATGAAATCCGCTTGTTCGCTTTCGCGGCGCCCCCTTTCCGGCTCCCGTCACACATCGTCAACAGTATCCCTAGAGAGATTCGGGGATGTGCACTGATCTGTGGGGAAATTGGTATGCGAAATGCAGAAGTCAGCTATCAAGATATGCTACCTTTTATGTGGTAAATTAATCTATTTGTCCGGATGACACTTTAAACAATGAAATGCGTAGCTGCAAACACCAGGGAAGTTGTGCTTGAACGCAGGTTTTTCTATTTACATGTAATATTCATCGCTTGTTCAATTTGCGGAGCGTCTGCTTAGGCAGTTATACAGGTTCGTTTCATTTGAAGACACCTTTGATGATTTTTCCATTTTTTTAATAAAAATGGAGTCCGCCCAAATACTTGTCCTAACATGCATGGGTTTCATCCCGTACGTTGATCGACCGACCAGACATTTCACTTTGAAGGGCTCAGTGCGAGCGATCCCTGTTTGTCTCGCGGTAGCATTGTTGCTGGGCACGACCGCAAAAGCTTGTCTGGTACTCGCACTGGTACTGCGGAATTTGCTGTACCCGCAAGAAGTCGGCCTCAATGTCGAGGGAAAAGTCGGGCTCCTTGCTTTCTTCGAAGACTTTCCGGAATGCGTAATGGGCTTTCGGTCACTGACGGTCTTGGGAATCTTTTTCTTTAATCGGAAACAGTTTCAACCCTTCACTGAGGCCGTGAACCATTGGCTAGGAGATCATTCCTTACTACTGGAACGTATTAAGGACCTCAATGTTGTGCGATGGTCGTATGTCCTGCTGCTTGGAACCTTTGCGGCTCAATTCTTATGGGTTGCGATGGATTGGGCCCGTTTTCTAATCATCGCGCCCAATGTCAATATAACTTCAAACAACATTTTGGCGCCTTTTCCCGAACCCCTTCTCACGTGGCAGTACATTGTCATTGACGTCGTATTTATGGCACTGCCGTTTGCCCTTTCCCAACAGGTGTATATCTTTGTGCTGGTCTCAGTAACATCTCTACTGAGAACCCTTCGGTGTCTAGATGCTAGTCTAGCGAACACGCTAACAACGCTCAGCGGGGAGAATCAGCAAAACACGTGGAAGCAGCTTCCGATTGTGCGGAAAAGGCTCGAGGAATGGAAGGACCTGCATCTACGTATCGCAATGGTAACCGATCGGATCAATGAGCTCTTCGGGTCGGTAATGTTCGTAACCTTTGGAGCAGACGTGTTGCTGCTGGTGTGCGTTTCATCCCGGCTGGTCACAGACACAATCGCTACTCCGTTACTGTTCTGCTATAAATTTGCGTCAGTGGTCCTCTTTGGAGTATATGTTACGTGTTTTCCAATGCCCATGGTCAAGGCTTACGAGACAGTAAGTGATAGACTGGCATATACAGTAAGGGTTTTCAAATTTCGCTTATTTGCAGCGTCTATTTCGCTATTTCAAACTCGCTAATCTCCCTGGTTTTGCACGCCCTTGCAAGGGTGATGCGAGGACACCCCCCTGGCTTACCTGAGGCTGTGTCTCCTTCGCTAATCTCGACTCACATGGACCACTCACAAGACAGATGATAACCGAAAAAAGCAGCTCCCTGTCTGCTCTTCTCGCTTATCTTCAAAACCAGGGAGATTAGCGAGTTTGAAGTAGCTAAATAAACGCTGCAAATAAGCGAACTTTGAATACCTTTAAAACTGTCGTCATAGGTGTGATGCTCGTATTTGTTGACGTGATTTACCGTTCAGTTTTTCCTTCAATCTACTTTTTGTCGTCCTACAATCCTCGTTTCGTTCGATTTGTGGTGCAAATAATAACTTGAAAAGGCAGTACTCGTATACACTCTTGTATTGTAAGGTCAACAGGGTTTCCAGGTTCTCGAAGGGTGAATAGATCGTCTCACAGGCAAAACTTTAAACTTAATTGAAGTCATTTTCTCCAGAGCTCTGCCTTAGCCCTCAAAGTACAGCAGCTGAGTTACCTAATACAAGAAGCAACTGACGAGTCACCAATGACCGAAAAGGTAAGTTGTCTTGCATTCCGTGTTCATACAAATGTTAAAGCTTAATAATTCATTTGTCTAGTTACGTACTAGTACTAACACTCAACTCAGACTCATCTTTTCAGGACTTAGGATTGTACGTGATAAAAGATCTGCATCAATTTGAGACAACTTGTCGAAATAATACATCATTGTTTCAAGGATTGGAACTAATCAGCTTTACACGCAGATTGCTTACCAGGGTTAGTGTTTTACCTACCAGTTAACAACAACTGAACCGGGACTTTATCTGGGTATGTGGATTCAAATTGTGTTTTTTTTGTATTTGGCAGGTGTGGACATTTCTTATAACATTCGTCATTATAGCGAAGCAGGTACTGGGCAGAGATCCAGTAGTTGCGACGTCAGGATTGGCTACCAATAGTACTTCTACCCTGGTAACTCCATAATTTAGAATATGCAACTCTTCAGTGTAGGCCGAGTGAGTGCTCCTTGTCTTGTTTGGGCTAGAGGGGAGACAAAGGCGAAAATTGTTTTTTTCAACATTGAATTCAAAATTCGGCTTATTGTCCCTGATCATTTAGATATTCGAGGGGGCGTGGGGACGTGCCCCTTTTCGCACCCCCTGGTCCTACCGTGAGGGGCTTACATCTTTTTTTACGTGTTAAAGCTCGTCCCTCGCTGGGCGGGAAATTCTTTTGCCAACTTGTCCCAGTATCATATCTTTTTACGTATATTACTTCTAAAAGTAGTGATGATGAGTCCAAATTGGTTGGCTTTTCAAAAGAGGAACTACGACGTGGGTTGTGAGGCAATAATGTCACACCCCTACAACATGGGTGAATCGGCTTGCAATGCTCGCTTCTAAATATTGTCGTGGACCGCTAAACTAAAAACTCTTTCGCTACTAGCACGAAAGAGAATACGAAGGTCCATATCTGCAATTCAAGAGTAAAATTAAAGCCTTTGTGGTGACAAAAAGCAGACCAGATGCTAAAATCTTACCCCGACCAAATTGCCACGAGTAAACTCCACAGTCACCGCCGATAAAATGCACGAGTGGTTCCAACACAGAGATTCAAAACGAAGCATCCGTTCCCTCCATATACCCGCTTCCTGCAAAATGTTCACCCACACATTTACCCGGAAGACAAACGAAAATTTAAGCAAACCTGCTAAATTATCATACATCACCTTTTTGTCATGGTCCTTTTGGGTTTCAAACGTGATCAAAATGTGCGCTAATTTCGCTAACCTATTACTCTGTCGTTGAAAAATATTACACAACGTTTTACAAGCTCGCTCTCGTACATGCCTGGACCAAGATTTACAGATTTTACCTCTTCCGCCACCATGACCATCGGTATGGGAAACACGGTCGCGTAGACTCCAAAAGCCACCACACTGCCTAACGCAAAGGCGTATTGCCCGAGCGTCTCGGAAATGCTGACAATCCACGAGGACAGGCACAGCATGTTCAAAGCATCGAAAACGTGAGTAGCCAGGAACACCCAGCCATAAGAATGATTGATCCGTCTGGCGACGCAGTTGGCCTGCAGTAAAATCTTCTCCCAACGCCGCAGCTGTTCGGTCATGAGCGTGAAATGATCCGAACTATGATAGACTTTGCTTCCACTGCTGGTGACCTCAATGGTATGTAGCAGTTCATGCTTCAAGGTCTGAATAGATTTACTCAGCAACCAGGAAAAAACCACAGCGCCGATGTAGACATGCTGGGATAAGATGAAGGGGAAAACGTTCAAGGCCGAATAGACACAGATGTACTCCCACGGGTAGACCTGCGTCGGAATGGGATTGAGGTAATTGCTGCTGTACAACGTGGCGTTCGGTACCGTGGTGAAGTAGTCCACCCAGTCAAAGCATTCCCACACTACATGGAGTGTTGCAGTAGCAATGAGAAATACTATCGAGAGGCTCTTAAACTTGCGAAATGGCTTGCTGCTGAAGTAAGAAGATGAGAATGTTATTTTGAGAAGTTCCTCGGTTGCTAAGGAGAGCAAGTGAAGAGAATCGCGTTTCCAAAAAGCGAAAATGAGCACGACAATACCGCGGAAGTTGAGGATGAAATAAGGCATCATCTCCATAATGTCCAAAAGACCGCTTTTACCTGTGCTGTCGAGGTACACTGCCCCGAGCTCCGGATGAACAACCCTGTAGGTCATCTGGGCAGTTCGAAGTGCCAGATCAGCAAGAGCCCCAGCGATGAGCGTGAGGCTGACAGCTGTGGTCACCCAATGTCGAAGATGGCCGCAGAAGGTCCTAGTGTGGGCCGGCTGGCTGTTGACAAGGAACCCAGTAAGCTGCAGGCTTAGCGGCAAGGGCACAAATTCGTTTGCAGTTGGTCTAGAGCTTCCCATTCTGTAGGTTCTATCACTATGGTTTGGACGAGTTCGAGCGCGGGGCTCAAGAAGTGATTCTCAAGATCATAATGCGTCCTCAGTTCCACAGCACCAAATCACCAAAGTGAAAATTTCAAATCCCAAGTGAAAAAGCCATGAAGGCTGGAACAATTGACATTAATGCTAGCAGATAACGCTGCCAATACAAAGAATCCATTATGGGTACGTTGACGAATAATGACCATCAGTTCGTGTACATAAATATAGTAAATTCATTTTCTAATTTTCTCTACAATATGTTTCAGTTGCATCTTTGTTTCGCTCTCCGTCCATACCTTGTGGTGTGGTTAAACCAACAACTTTTTTGTATCAAGAGCGCGGGGGCGAGTGGGAGGACGGGGGCTTAGCTGCAATGCCGCTCAATTTTTTGGATTTAATAGAGAGACATAGCAAGGGGGCGAGCAAAGAGGGCAGAAAGATGCGAGATAGGGAAATGTACCATTCAAGTGTTTGAGACCTCCGCACGCCCTTGGTTTGGAAAACAAGAAGGTCTACTTAAGGGACAGACTGTGCACCAGTCCTTACTTTAACCAAACACCCTCAAAACGAGTCCATTAAATGTCACTGTGGACACTACAAAAATAGTTCTATACGCCTGGGAGCTCAGGGGAGTTAGTTTTAACCTCGGTTTAGGTTTCTCTTGTATCGGTGGGTGAACCGTTTTCGCGCGTGTACAATGGATGCTTTGTGTGCCTGGAACGGTGCTAAAGTTGTCTCTTGAGCTCACGGGCATGCACATGTGACCACAAGATAACGCTTACCAAGTTAAAACCAACTTTTTATTGGGTGCCAAGAAATGAGAGTGATCGAAGCTTAAGTCAATTTTAGCCACAGCGTGCCACTGCTTTCCTCATTGCTTGAATTCTTGATTAAGCGTCCGCCAAAAAATGACGAACGTGACCCTATAAAACAGGGATCGCGACTGATTTGCTTCTTTGAAAGCTCCAAGCCTTCCAATGTTTGGATATAATAGGCACGAACGCACCAAAGTACAGTGCAACTGACCGTGAGTCGGTTCACGGTCCTGACCATGGTCTAGTCGCTTCTTCCCTTTGATCTCATGCCATACACAAAAAAATTAGTTTCCTTTAAAGGAGTATTTGTGTTTCACTGACAAGGCTCTAACGATGAAATCTGCTGAAGAGCGGGTGTAATCAAATTGGGACAGCATATCAGGCCTCTAAGTGTGCTCTATTCAATCCTTTCATGTGGTGTTCTGGTTACAACGAAGATATGCAAAAATACGTGTATATTAATATAGACCTTGTGTGACACATAAAATTTCTAATAAATAAATAAATAAATAATTTATAATTCAGAAAAGCAGTACTCGTATATTCTCGTGTATTGTAAGGTCAACAGGGCTTCCAGGTTTTCGAAGGGAGAATAGATCGTCTCACAGGCAAAACTTTAAACTTAATTGAAGTCATTTTCTCCAGAGCTCTGCCTTAGCCCTCAAAGTACAGCAGCTGTTACCTAATACAAGAAGCAACTGACGAGTCGCCAATGACCGAAAAGGTAAGTTGTCTTGCATTCCGTGTTCATACAAATGTTAAAGCTTAATAATTCATTTGTCTAGTTACGTACTAGTACTTAACTCAGACTCATCTTTCCAGGACATGGGATTGAACGTGATAAAAGATCTGCATCAATTTGAGACAACTTGTCGAAATAATACGTTATTGTTTCATGGACTGGAACTCATCAACTTTACACGAAGAATGCTTACAAGGAAATGAAACCACTCTGGACGGCGAATTTCTTTATACGAGGGGCACTCTGATATGATTGCAAGTGCATTTTTTTAAAATAATAGGTTATGCAAAACTTCATTCACAATAATTCAACAGGGACAACATCCAGTTGGGATGACGAATAAAAAGTTTGAGCGAAATCTGTTGACAACTGGCCACAGGCGAGTTGGCAAGGTAAAGCCCACTTTGAAAAATGAAAACATTGGCTCATTGCAAAATGCCGCGCGATAAGCATGCTCTTCGGGGAGCTGCTTTCAACAATTATTCCAACGGCCAAACTCCTCTTGAGACATTCAAACGATTAAAAAGCACTTTCAGAGTTTTTGCATCTTCAATTCATACTGTGTGGAGATACTTACGAGACTTGAGAAGAGAAAGAAAGACGCTGGGAGATGTCCCATATCCAGGACGTTCTGCAACGGCTGTGAATCCTCGCAATATCGGAGCCGTTGATTGCTAGATCACCGAGAATTCCCGTGCTACCTGGGAGGATATTAAGGTTGAAATCAGCATCGGCTCTGCTGCTCTGGATATCATTCTGCACCACAAACTGGGTCTCAGAAAGCTCTGTGCAAAATGGGTCCCTCATTTGCTGCAGGAAGGTAGAAAACAGGTAAAATTGAGCTTTAGGGCCACTAATCAAATTTGAGTTGTGGCTATTAAGCCTAGTCAACTCGATGATTTTGAATCGAATGGCATCAGCCTGATTTCGATAACAAATCTGGGGAAGGAGCTAAAACGTTTTGATTACTCGTTTGCCCCAGTCGACAGGTGGATCGATTGCTTGATTGATTCACTGGGAAGCAGAATCAAAGCGGCCATTTTCTTATGGCCTTAAACCCATGAGTGATAAATCACCGCGCGAAAGCTCGGCGCCCCATCACTCATGGGAATCTGAATCAGTGTTGCCATTCAAAACCCATCGCCAGTGGTGATTGATTAATTGTCTAAATACTTCAAACCCCCGTAGCTCCGCCCCCTAATTTTGGATCAAAATTCGGCTGATGCCAATCGACTCAGAATCATTAGATTAACTAAGAATCATGTTCAAACTTAAAATTTGATTAGTGGCCCTAAAGCTCAATGTAACCAAAAAACAAGCCAGGGTGGACTTCGCTTTGAAAACTCTGAGCAGGTGCCGTAAAAACCCCGAATTGTTCTCAGGAAAATCCTGACGGAAGATAAATCATGGATGTACTACCAGGACCCGATGACAAAGACAATGTCGATGATGTGGGTGCGTCCTGGGCAGCCGCGGCCAACGATCGTTCGGCGTGGGCGGAGTGTGCAGAAGTCGATGTTGCTGATATTCTTCAGCTACAAGGGTATGTTCTTTCGCACTAACTTCACTCGTTGCCCTAGACACAAGGCAGTAAATTCTCTTTTCTACGTTCGAAAATGTCTGCAGAAGGTGGTTCAAAATTTGTAGAAAAAACTACCGAAGTCAGGAACTCGAGGAATCTACCTGTTGCAGGTGAGAAACGTTGGCAGAGCCCGCCATTGTCTCAAACGTTTTCTGCTTTTGTTTGAAATTTGATTAGTTGCCATCATGTATTTGAAAAATATTATTAAGTGGTCCCAAGACGATCTTGCTTTGCAGGGGGTGGACTTAATGTGCTCGACTGTTTTCCGGTTCTGCAGTCGATTGATAGCTCGATTGCACACTTTTCTGTTCGCAGGACAACGCGTTGTGCCACACGTCTGCACTGACCAAGACCTTCCTCCGCAAGCATAAACTGGCTACCCTTCCGCATCCACCGTATAGCCCAGATTTGGCACCTGCAGATTTCTTTATATTTCCGAAGTTGAAAGAGTTGCTTAAAGGGCGAAAGTTTTTGAGTCAAAGTGAGCTCAATGGTGCGGTTTCACGTGGTCTCCGTGACTTCTCTTTGAACGGCTTTTTGTTTGTGTTCCAGTAGTGGCAGGTCCGATTGCAGAAGAGCATCGATTGTGACGTTGAATACATTGCGAGATTCCAGTGAAATACCGATTAAAAAGTCAAAGTTGAATTTGTGGAAATTGCACTTGCAATCATTTCAGAGTGCCCCTCGTATTTGTTTGGTGTTACCGATGTACTGTTGCCTGGTCTCTTCGATTCCGTCGAGAAAATTGGCAGAAAACCAGAATTACTATTAAATAAAAACTGACCAGTGGCAGAATATAGAGGGCGCTGTCTATGTTGATGAAACAAGTACTAATTGATTATTTGATTTTGAACGGACTGATCGATTGAATAAAAGCAGACACATTTTATTAATTAATTAATTCCTAGACATAGACAGCGCCCTCTGTGTACCACCATGAACTGAAGCATCAACAGTAGTGGATTGAGTGTTGAACCGACCAGGACATTGTCCCAACAACGGAACTGATCACGCTTCGCTCCTCGAAGAGGGGGGGGGGCAAAATGTTTATTTTGTTTTTACATGTTAAAAATTACTCCTCGCTGGGCCGGAAGGAGGGATTCTTTTGCCACCTTCTACCGCAACAACTAAATATAGGTTGCCCCGCCCCTCGCAGAGCAATTGCAAGCGATTAGTTTGAATAATATGAGAAGAATTACAGGAAGACTTTACTGGCGGAGGAAACTAGAAGTGAAAGGAAGGAACTTTCCAAATTACTGCAGCACACACGCTGATATAGTTAAGGATAAAGAATAGTTCTTGATCTAATGTACTAATTCCTGCCGACATGGCGGAACTATGTACGTGATAATAGCTGAGTAAGTACATTATAGAATGTGAGAGTAGATAGGAATGAGTTAACAAGATACTATAACTAGGACTACATTATTAGTAAGTGATGAGTACCTGTTGGGTACCACCCAACAAAAGTTTTGAATTGTTTACGTGTTAAAGCTTGCCGCTCGCTGGGCCAGGGATTGTTTTGTTGCCCTGCCCCCTCCTCCAGCAACTACGTTGACAAATTGACTTCGCCCCCGCCACTCGCAGAGCGGGAGGGGCGAATTCTTTTGTTATTTTTTTGGATGTTAAGGCTTGTCTCCTTGTTTCGCTAGCGAAATCTTTTCTCCTTCTTTCAAGCAAATCTGCAGTCCTTATCCAGTTGTTAGATCAGACCTCACTCCGCCACTGACCATCAGCGGACAGGGATTGCAACAATCTCCTATTTGCAAGGTGCAGACCTGGTTATGCAAGTATCTGCGCGCGAATATTCATTTGAAAGGTAATGACAGCGGGTTTGAACTGATTGGCTTTTCAAAAGAGGAACTACGACATGAGTTGGGAGGCAATAATGTCACACCCTTACAACATGGGTGAATCGGCTTGCAATGCTCGCTTCTAAATATTGTCGTGAACCTTTAAACTAAAAACTCTTTCGCTACTAGCACAAAAGAGAATACGAAGGTCCAGATCTGCAATTCATAAGTAAAATTAAAGCATTTGTGGTGAAAAAACGCAGACCAGATGCCAAAATCTTACCCCGACCAAATTGCCACGAGTAAACTCCACAGTCACCGCCGATATAATGCACGAGTGGTTCCAGCACAGAGATTCAAAACGAAGCATCCGATCCCTCCATATACCCGCTTCCTGCAAATTTTTCACCCGCACATTTATCCGGAAGACAAACGACAATTTAAGCAAACCTGCTAAGTTATCATACGTCACCTTTTTGTCATGGTCCTGTTGGGTTTCAAACGTGATCAACATGTGCGCCAACTTTGCCAACCTATTACTCTGTCGTTGAAAAATATTACACAACGTTTTAACAGCTCGCTCTCGTATATGCCTGGACCAAGTTTTACAGATTTTACCTCTTCCGCCACCATGACCATCGGTATGGGAAACACGGTCGCGTAAACTCCAAAAGCCACCACACTGCCTAACGCAAAGGCGTACTGTTCGAGTGTCTCGGAAATACTTACAATCCACGAGGACAAGCATAGCATGTTCAAAGCATCGAAGACGTGAGTCGCAAGGAACACCCAGCCATAAGAATGATTGATTCGTCTGGCCACGCAGTTGGCCTGCAATAAGATCTTTTCCCAACGCCGCAGCTGTTCGGTCATGAGTGTGAAATAGTCCCAATTACGATAGACCTTGCTTCCACTGCTGGTGATCTCTATGGTATATAGTAGCTCATGCTTCAAAGTCTGAATAGATTTACTCAGTAACCAGGAAAAAACCACACCACCGATGTAGACATGCTGGGATAAGATGAAGGGGAAAACGTTCAAGGCCGAGTAGACACAGATGTACTCCCACGGATAGACCTGCGTCGGAATGGGATTGAGGTAGTTGCTGCTGTATAACGTGGCGTTCGGTACCGTGTTGAAGTAGTCCACCCAGTCAAGACATTCCCACACTACATGGAGTGTTGCAGTAGCAATGAGAAATACTATCGAGAGGCTCTTAAACTTGCGAAATGGCTTGCTGCTGAAGTAAGAACATGAAAATGTCAGTTTGAGGAGTTCTTCGGTCGCCAGGGAAAGCAAGTAAAGAGAATCACGTTTCCAAAAAGCAAACATGAGCACGGAAATTCCGCGTAAATTGAGGATGAAGTAGGGCATCATCTCCATAATGTCCAAAAGACCGCTTTTACCTGTGCTGTCGAGGTGCACTGCCCCGAGCTCCGGATGAACAACCCTGTAGGTCATCTGTGCAGTTCGAAGCGCCAGGTCAGCAAGAGGTCCAGCGATGAGGGTGAGGCTGACAGCCGTGGTCATCCAATGCCAAAGATGGTCGCAAGAGGTCCTAGTGTGGGTCGGCTGGTTGTTGAAAAGAAATCCGGTGAGCTGCAGGCTTAGCGGCAAGGGCACAAATATGTTTGCCATTAGTTTAGTGCTTCCCATTCTGCAGGTTCTATCACTATGGTTTGGACGAGTTCGAGCGCGAGGCTCAAGAAGCGATTCTCAAGATCAAAATGCGTCAACAATCCCATAGCACTATGAGATACAACACAGATCCCCTTCTGAAGTTATTCATACATACCTTGACATTCACGACATATCATATGGATACTCAGGGGTGACTGCGAGTTTTGCTTATAGTGCAAATACTGTTGTTAGGCTTTTGAATCCCAAGGGAAAAGCCAAAAGTTATGCCCATGGATGCTGGAACGACTGGCGATAATGCTATAAGATAACTTTGCCAATGGAAAGGGTCCATTATGGGTCAGTTGACGAATAATGACTATCAGTTCGTGTACATAATTATAATAAATACATTCTCAAATTTCATTATTTACAATATGTTTCAGGGGAGTCTTTGTTTCGCTCTCCGTCTTTGCCTTGTGGTGTGTAGCTAAATCAACAACTCGTTTGCATCAAGGGCGCCAGAGGGCGAGTGGGAAGGGGGCAAAGCGACAATGCCGCTCAATTTTTTTGGATTGAATAGAGAGACCGAGCAAGGGGTGGGCAAAGAGGGCAGTCACAACGCTAGATAGGGAAATGTTCTGTTAGAGTGTTTGAGACCTCCGCACGCCCTTGGGTTGCGTGAAGCTCAAACGAAAATAAGAAGGTCTACTTACGGGACAGACTGTGCACCAGTCCTTACTTTAACCAAACACCCTCGAAACGAGTCCACTTAATATCATTGTGGACACTAGAGAAATGATTTTATACGCCTGGGAGCTCAGGGAGTTAGTTTTTAACCTCGGCTTAAGTTTCTCTTGTGTCGGTGGGTGAACCGTTTTCGCGTGTGCACAATTTATGCTGTGTGTGCCTGGAACGGTGCTAAGGTTGTCTCTTGAGGTCACGGGCATACACACATGACCACAAGATGGCGCTAACCAAGTTACAACTTTTACTGGGTGCCAGCAAATGAAGGTGGTCAAAGCTTAAGCCAATTTTAGCCACAGCGTGCCACTGCTTTTCTCATTGCTTGAATTCTAGATTAAGTGCCCGCCAAAAAAACGACGGAGGCGACCCTTTGAAACAGGGTTCGCGACTGATTTTTGTTTCTATTTGAAAGTTCCAAGCCTTCCAATGTTTGGATATAATAGGCACGAACGCCCCACAGTAAAGTGCAATCGACCGTGAGTATTCATTCACGGTCGGCTTACGGTCGCAATCCTGGTCTGATCGCTTCTATCCATGCCATAACGGAAAAAATTAGTTTCCTTTGTGGTCATTGCTGTAATGAACCAAGCCTAGGGGCCGAAGAACACTCGAAAGTGGAAAGGCCAGGTGCGAACTCTGCATTGGGAATAATTTCCCTTTCATATGCTAAAAGTAATGCATATGCAAAACTCTGCTTGTCGGAGCCAGCACTAGCACTCGGGGTCACGTATTACTCGGGGTTGTACCGTTGAATATATGAAGAATATTTATGCGCTTTGATGAATCTGGTTATACCGGGTGGAAATTTATTTTTGAGACTAAATTCTATCAACTCCCACTTTCCTCAAGTCCAAAAGCAAAATAATTTATTGCTCCACACGAAAATACAAACAATTCTTAAAGTTAACAATCGATTGGGTGTTCACGCACCTAACTCACCAATGACCAGAAAACAGCGATATCCCGGATACTACCTGAATGAGAAGCGCTATTTCTTCGACAACTTTCTCAGTTTTTGTATTTTGGGATTTGATAAAGTGTGTTAATCAGCCCCTTTGAGCAGCCAAGTTAAACTGGTAGAAGTTTTTAATTTCATCAGGCTAAGAATCAGAGAAGTGTTGAAGATGGCGTAAGGAGAACTTCTTCCTGAAAACTCATCAGCGCGTCCGCCGCGAAATCGTATTCTTCTCTTTAATCTGCGAGAGCCGTTAAAGTTGTCATTATGGGCACTAGACATATTTTGATCAAAAAAATGCATTTTGAGCATTTGGGGTTTTTTTTGGGTTTGTTGAAAATCGGCCCTGAAAACAACGCGGGAGGTTCAGCCATTACCATAAATGAAAAAATCCTCATCACTTTCAAGAGCAAACTGTTGGATCTATTTCTGGCAAGGATTCGATGAAAATTTGCTCTACGTAATCGATTGATCAAGGAATTTTCAATGTTTGTTAACATTTGAGCACCTTTGAAAACGATGAAAAGCTTTGATCTGTTCGATTTTCGATAACTGGTGTGGATTCATAGGGACAAAACGTCGGGAAGTATTACGGGAATCATAATTTGACGCGCGAAATTTAAAAAAAACTCTGTTTCTGAAAAATCCTTTTGATATTAACCAGGAAATTACAGTCTGAGTTCCACAGGGATCACCAGAAAAAATTGAGTATTTGTCGAAAATCATGCAAAACATTTTCCAGCAGAAAGAATTTTACCACCACCGTGGCCCGCAAAAAGTCCGGATATCTGGGGGGGGGGGGTGGTTAAGATGCGGTTGACAGGCGTACCGATTGAAAATGTCTCCGAAATTGAACCGTGCGTGCGGGAGCTATGGATGAGATTGTCACACCCGAATTCTGCGAAAACCTGTACGACGGGATTCCCGGGCGACTGGAGGTTGTCATTAAACAAAAAGGCGCGTGCATCCATCAATAAATACTCACTATTTTTTCTGGTGATCCCTGTGGAACTCAGACTGTCATTTCCTGGTTAATATCAGAAGGATATTTTAGAAACAGAGTTTTGTTTTAATTTTGCGCGTCAAATTATGATTCTCGCAGTACTGGTGTTAAATCAGTGAATCAAGCGATGTGAGAAACAGCTGAATTCATTGGCCAAATTGGCTCAAACTCCGACTACGCCATTTTGCTGAGCACAGATAAAAAGTTGGCTTTAACTCGGTCGGCCTGGGGTTTCAGCCATGTGTCTAGGACCCTAAAAGCTCTTCGACGTACATCGACTGACCACATCATTTAGGACCGGACTTCTTTTCTCCTTCGATACTGCAGTACTGTAATATATAAAGAGTGTTTTGCGTTAGAATAGTGCCAGCAAAAATGTTTTTCAATTGCTTTTGACCTCATGGCCTCTTTGTATTATTTTGTCCATACGCCACAAAGGATATAGCCTTAACCCCGTGCGTCTTGCATTGCTTGCTCTAACTACAATCTTAGGAAGTTATTCTGAAGCTATGCTTTTCCTGCTATGATTGACTGCTATATGAAGCTATAATTCCTGTGCGCCAGTAATGTGCCATGTAGCGCAAAATGGTCACACAATTTTGTTTGGATGGACATTTCCTGCAATTGGGCTGACTGTCTACATGTTTTTGGCTCTTGGAGTATAAACGTTTAGCGGAAGCTAAAAGGTTTCTCAAACATTTTGACAGAAACTGAAGAACGCTCAGAATAGGGGAGGGTTGTTCGGAAGTTGGGCGGTATATACTGATCTATCTATGGGTAGATAAAGCGTTCCGGTGATTTCACGGTTTAACCAGATTGATCATCAGTACATCTGTCATCGTTTTCTAGTGGTAAATTTTCTCGAAGGACATTTTTAAATACCGTTTTTTAGCTTCTCGTTTTTTGCACGAGTCGCTCACAAAACGGATTTTTCAAGCTACCAAGCTTTCAAAACACGTTTTTCGAAGTCTGGCGCCGTCCGTTTATTCTTCAATTCGTCCGTTCGTCCATGTGTCCGTCCATACGTCCGTCAGTTGCCGTTTATCTCTCCGCAGGCAGTCTCTCAGACTGATTGCAGTAAACAAAGACATCAACAGCCGTTAGGGAACATCCGTTAATGACGTCAGTGTTGGTTAGGGGGATGGGGTGGGAAAAATTGCTGACGAACACTGACTGTACGGTATGGGGGGGGGTAGGCCGGCGTCCTGACGTCAGCTTTGGGAAACCCAGTAGGCTTAGAAATTATTAATTTTGGAATTTCTGCGGCAATTCCTATTTTCGTTCGAGTATTACACATCCTGGGAACATTTTACCGACTGGACACTCGGATGCTGCTAAAACCATTTGATCCCAGCTCGACGTATGCGGCACTGCCGTTCAATTACTATTGCCCCTCCTCACGAAAGGGTGGGAAGTTAGATTGCATGGTCTGAAAGACGTGTGGCGCATACTTTGCCACGCAGGCCGCCCTGTAAAAATCACCACTGTGTGCTGGATGACCAGGAGGAAGACTACGAAGAAATGAGTGATGATGACGAGATCGCTGCTCACGTACCAGCGTCGTCCGAGGATATCCCTATCATGTCAGATTTGAAAGACTAACTGTATAGCGATATGGTAGTTTGGCCCGACAAGCTCGATTTGGAGTGACAAAGACACATTTCACTTTTTTTGGTAATGAAAGGGGTCTTCAATTTCTGACGTCAGAAACTGAAGATCTACGGGGTGTTAAAAAAATTCTGATGTTAGGGGAGAGGGTGTCGGCTTGCTAATGAAAATTACTGACGTCATTAACGGATATTTCCTTAGTCCCTTCGTTTACGGTTTGTACATAAGTCGTCCGTTCACATTCCGTCCATTCGGCAGCAGTTTTATCGGCCGTCCTTCGTCCATTAGCATTCATACTGCCTTTCGTACTACAGTTTGCCGTTTTTTCGTCAAATGAATTGCTTACAGTCCGTTCGCGGTACTTGCGTTCGTTTATTCACTTTGCAATAGTCGGTTAACAGTCCGTCCAATCGTCCACCCGTTAACAGGCGAGTTATTAAATGTTGTTGAGCAAATGAACAATATGCAAGCCGAAGTACGAGTTACAGACAGACAAACAAACCTACAGACAAACGGACGGACGGTCGGACAGTTGGACGGGCGGATTCCAGATAAGCAGATTTCAAATAAACGACCGGCGAGACCACGGACAGGTGGAATTCTAACGAGCGGTGAGCAGACGAATGAAGCGAAAAAACGGATGTACAAACGTCTCTCAAAAACCTGGCTTTTTGAGGGATTCCTCCTTAAACTCCCTTTTTTTACGAGTGTATTGCGAAAATTAAACGAAAATGTTGAGTTTGATGCAAGTGACTATCGCCACAACGAGTGCCAAACGATGCATAAAAGTGGACCACGTTTTGTCAAGTGGACTTGGTGATCAAATGGGAGGCTGCCTGACCGAAAAGCATCATGCTATCGAGGTAAACCCTGCGACATATATGGGAAAGGAAAGCTCAGGGTCCGTATGATGGACCAACCCGGTGCGAAGTTGACCCATGCGTGCCGGCTTCTTGCATACCGTGTGGCCAGTACTGCAGGGTATGCACGCAGGGGTCACGCAGGGGTCACGCAGGGATCACGCAGGGATCACGCAGGGATCACGCAGGGGTAACTTAGCATACACTTTTCCCTAGGTGGGTGATTGGTGTAAGGGGTGCGGTAACCCACTCCATATGCTGGACTTTTGCAGGCCTACATTAATTACGGGCCTTGGAATGTCAGTGAGTGTGCAGCCCCTTGACAACTCGTTAATTGTGCGGGACTGCTTGGAATGGCAGACCCAAAGCCGCCAAAGTGAACGGGTACACATTATTAGCGGGGTCCTGTCCAAAATTGATTTGCAAATAAATTTAATGGTGTCCGCAGTTTTCTGTTTCACACTTAAATTACGCAGAAGCGGCCTGTAAGTACCGCCAGCAACATACACGTTTCAATTAAGCTTGTTGACAGTAATCATCTTGAAAATAAAAATAAATCAGCTACACGAGCGTTCAGAAGCAGTGACAGAACCAAAACTGTCCTTGGAAGTCCCTGGGTGGTGAACCCCGTCACAGCAGGTTGGATGGCGGCCCTCTGACGTGAGTTGAAATAACAGAAAATCAGAACTGAACTCAGTCATCAAGGAGTTAATTATTTATATCACAATCGAAAGTTTTAGCGGTTATAACATGTAATATTATAATAATTAATTATATAACTATAATTAATATATTTCAATATTTTATATTTATATTATACTAA
>LRSR01011999.1:0-18693 GCA_001579985.1 Hypsibius dujardini
TAGTTAAGCTTAATTTAATTGAAATTTTAAACATGTTGTCGCATAACCATAACCACGAGGGAACTAGTGGAGAGATGTTAGTAAGCAGAAATTTGACTTATTTTCAGTGGTTCGAGCCCGAAGCTCACAGAGGCGGAAATCGAAAGCAGGATCAACGATTTGCTCGCCAATATGACCATGGCAGAGAAGCTCGGCCAACTGCTGCAGCTGGACGGTTTAACCACTGGCGAGTATCGACCGGAACACATTGAACTGGCCCAGAAGGGCCTCCTTGGATCCACATTGAATGTCCGCGGAGCCCGCATGGTCAACGAGCTTCACAATGCGACAATGCAGTCGCGGCTAAAGATTCCCATCCTTCTCGGGTTTGACGTCATTCACGGCTACCGAACCCTCTTCCCGATCCCATTGGGCGAAACAGCTAGTTGGGATCTGGAAGCCGTTGAAAGAGCTTCTGCAATCGCAGCTGCGGAAGCTGCCAGTGCGGGTCTCCATTGGACGTTTGCACCTATGGTGGATGTGATGCGTGATCCACGATGGGGTCGTGTGATGGAGGGCTCGGGTGAAGACGTTCATTTGGGGATTGAGATGGCCAAGGCGCGGATTCGGGGATTTCAGGGCACGGATTATAGTCAGAAAGATAAGGTTTTGGCCTGTGCGAAGCATTTCGTTGGGTATGGAGCGGCAGAAGGCGGTCGTGACTATAATACGGTAAGATTTTACGATTCATATTTTGCGTCAGTCATAGACACATCCACTGACACCTATATACAGACACAGACACAGACACAGACACAGACACAGACACAGACACAGACACAGGCACAGACACAGACACAGACACAGACACAGACACACGTTTTTACGCAAATTGTTAATGTTTGAAATGGAAGCCAAAATATCCGTTTAATTTTCAGGTCGACATGAGCGAACGAAGACTTCGCGAACATTACCTCCCACCCTTCAAGGCTTCCGTTGAAGCCGGTGTCGGCTCCTTCATGACTGCCTTCAACGACCTCAATGGCGTGCCCGCCACTGCCAACCAATTCCTCCTCCGCCAAATCCTCCGCGAAGAATGGAAATTCGACGGGCTGGTCATCAGCGACTACAACGCTGTTCAGGAACTCATCAACCACGGCATGGCCGCCGACGGCAGCGAGGCGGCCATGTACGGCCTCAACGGCGGCACCGACATGGAAATGCTGAGTCGAACGTACGTTGATAGCGCAGCCAGGCTCGTCGAGACTGGAAAAGTTACGCTGGCAACAATCGACACCGCCGTTCGCCACGTCCTACGCATCAAGTTCCGACTGGGTACGTTCACGGACGCCATTAAGAAATTATAATATGAAATATTAACCAAGTAAAAGGACCAATGTATACTGTGTATCAAGTTAAATTAAACTGAAATTTGTCTGACCTTATGTTTGTTTCATATAATGTTCTGAAATTAAAATATCACTATTAAAAACCAGTTATTTGGAATTGAATTTTCTATACCGGTAATAAACTTTAAAATTTTACCTATACTTCTCTAGGTAAGTTATTGCTTTCGGCTACACTGTGAGATAGTTTTTGAAATACTGTAATCAGTGTGCCGGTAACTACCATAGAACTAGTCAATATTATTACAATACAAATAAATTCTTAATTTAATCATATTAAAGTAAACCAAATATATTAAATATCAAATCTTACGTTCATATCAAAATGAGCTAATTCAAAATATTTGGTATCATCTTTAGGTCTGTTCGCGGAACCCTTCCCCTTCGCGTCGGAGGAGTTGGAACAACAAACCATTAAGAAGCCCGAGTTCCTCCAAGCTGCACGAGAGCTTGCCGCGAAATCGTTTGTCCTCTTGAAAAACGCGAATCAAATCCTTCCCATCGACCTCACTAAGATCAGAGAACTCGTTGTGATTGGTTCGCTAGCGGACGATAAGCCTAACACCCTCGACTGGTGGGCCGGAGACGCCCGAGCGGAGGACTCCATCACCATCCTGCAAGGCCTTCGGGACTATGTTGCGTCGGCGAACCCAGCGAACCCCGTCCGCGTGACCTTCAGTAAAGGTTGCGAGTCATCCTGCACTTCCGACAAGGATTTTGCAGCAGCAGTCACCGCGGTTGGAACAGCAGATATTGCCGTCATCGTCGTCGGCGAGGTCCGAGAGGTTTCCGGGGAGGCGGCTTCCTTGTCAAATATCGACCTGTCGGGTCGCCAGCTCGACCTGGTGAAGGCCATCGCGGAGACGGGGAAACCGTACGTGATTGTCTTAAAGAACGGGCGACCTTTAACCATCGACTGGTTGGCTATGCATGCGCCAGCAATCCTGGTCACGTGGCATTCTGGTAAGTATTTGGACTGATGGTGGACTGATGGTGGGTGATGGGGATTGACGAATTTCTCGAGCAAAAAATGTCGAAACTATTTTTGAGGAATACAAATACTCGGATTGTCACAATTTCACAAGTGTGCAGCGACTCACTCTACCTGTCCTAGTGTTAATGTTGTTTGGATTAACTTGAAGGTGGTTTAAAATAGGCCAAATATACTTTTTGTCTTCAAATAAATGATTAATAATTTAATTGAAAATCAGGAATTGCTACTCGATTCCATTTGCTTTGTGACTTCTTTTAGACTTGATAGGGAGGGATGAGAGTTGGAAAAACCATTGCTGGAACCAGAAGTTTCAGTTTTGACAATAATTAACGCAGCACCTAATCACCACTAGTCAACAACAGAAACCACTTGTTAAGCGTTAATACCTTCAATTTAACAATATTGTCACTAAAAACGGTTAGAATTAAAGCAACACTGTCCAGCAAAGTCAAAGAACATGATTCATGTTGTCTCGGGGGAAAAATGTGAAAGCACTTTATGGAAGAACAGGAAGTTAATTGAATAAGTGTATAGCTGCAGTTTGCATGACAATTACAATAAAGAAAATTACTGTAAAAGAAATGCGTGTTGCGATCTAACACGATACAAAAATATGAGTGTATTTTTCGAACGCATAATAATGTATAAATAATTAGTGATTTTATTCAAGGATCAAGACTGATATAAACATCTATCTGCTCAATTTCATCTCGTATTTTGCTCCTCGTCAGGCACAATGGGCGGGCCTGCCGTGGCGGATGTCCTCTTTGGGGCGGTCAATCCCAGCGGAAAACTGCCCATGACCTTCCCCAGGAATGTCGGACAAATCCCCCTGTACCACGACTACAAAAACACCGGACGTCCCTATAACATCGCCGAACGTTACACCTCCAAGTACATGGACATCGAGCACGGCCCGCTCTACCCCTTCGGCTTCGGTTTAAGCTACACAACCTTCCAATTCAGCGAGCTGAAGCTCAGCGCGGAACGGGTGAAAAACGGCGAGAGTGTGAAGGTGTCCGTTCAGGTGCAGAATAACGGTACACGGGACGGAGAGGAAGTGGTTCAGCTTTATCTGCGAGACGTAGCGTCAAGGATCACCCGTCCAGTGCGACAGTTGAAAGCCTTCCGGAAGGTGGCCTTAAAAGTGAACGAAAAACAGACGGTGGAATTTACAGTGACGGCGGAGGATATGGGCTTCTTGGATGAGACCTGGAAAATGACGATTGAAGCAGGAGAATTTCAGGTAAAGATAATATCAAACAGTTTAAGTAAATGAATAAATAAATATATATTTATAACAAGTATATATGTGAGACAGCAAATATAAATAACGAATAATCAGAGCAAATTAAACCACAAACGAAAAACTCCAACTGATTTTCTCGAGCTTCACTTTATTTTGTTTGTACTTGATTTAAGCAATTAATTTGTTGGTGCAAGTGATAGGAAATTAATTTCAATTATGCTAGATGTTAATATATAATTTCGTATTGCTAAAAGAAAATGTGGAACACTTATTCTTCAGGCAACCTTCTTAAAGCAAATCGAGTGTATAAAAGCAATACATTTCCAACTCATTGACAGGTCAAACGACATGAGGTAGTTTGAGATAACATTCTTATAACTCTAGGTGTTTGTGGGGAACAGCGCGGATGCGGAATTGATGGCAAGGTTTTATGTGGATGGTGAGCCGACCACGGAGACGACTTCTGCGGTACCCAGTCCGACACAGTCCAGAAGTGACGCCACTGTGAGGACAGATGCTACAGTTGAAATGAGCACTGGCGCACCGACACAGCCAGGGCAAAATGTGGCAACAACCCAAGGATCAGGGGCTTCGGACACAACTGTTACATCGGCTGCTACTTTGTTATGCTCAGTTTTAGCGATGATCGTTCTTTTAAATTAAATGTAAAAGTTGAAGTCTCGGATTTTAAAAATTCCACTACATCAGAACAGAACAAAGTTTTTAGCTCGGCCTGCTGTGTTGATTGAACACGCTTTACAGACTATCTTACGGCGCTGTGCAAAGGACTTCTCTACTGCGTTCAAGTAACTTTTGGTAAATGAGCTCAGAAAACAGTTCGTCACGTAAACTGCGAAGTAGGTCTTCTGAGCTTTCAAAAGCCTGTTTTGAGCGGTGTGATCGAAGGTAACATGAGATAATTCCGACCAACAAACAAAACGGTATATAAGGCAAAAAGACAGACAGAGAGACGGACAAACAGACAGAAGAAAACGCGGTGAGGTAATGATTATCGTTATTACTGCAGTCGATATTAGCAGTGACCTGGCACACACCATTTGCAACTTTTGATGCGCTAATGAATTAAAAGAAACTAATGACCATTTCCCGGGGTTGTCGCTCATCGTAAGAACTCGATAATTTTAGCAAGTGAAATTCTATGTATGATGCTAACCCGTCATCACAAATTTTCCAGCAACATTCCCTTGTAAATTATTTTTGTTATAATATAAAATTGTTTTGGCATCACCACCGGTATGTTGTGATGCCTGTTTGTGTGCTCGCGTTATCCGTTTCCTCGTGCTTCAAATAACAGCCCATCGCACCAACGTCAATCGCGTTTTAGACCGTCACGTTGCATTGTGGTAAATCACACAGAGTTTCCAACAGAGTTCGCAATTCGAGACGGTCTATTTTCGACAGCATAGTCTTGATCGTATGTGCGTCTCTCCTCTGAATATACCGGGTGCGGGAATACTTTTGGCACTGGCTTTAAAGTCGTGCAGACGCGCACCCACTGGTCTGATGAAAGTGGGTCACCGCTCATTCGAGAGAGAATTCACAGCTCTTCTCTTGGGTCAGTTGAGATTTTTTTGTTTACGTTTTGCACGCGCGCTAAAAGATGATTTCTGATGAGCTACGGAAGTTGATCGTGGCCCAGCTCCGGGCGGGCCGTTCGACAACAGAAGTTGCGGATTTCTTCAAAACCTCTTGCGGAAGAAGGACGGTGTTTAGAGTGGCAAAAGATTTTCGTGTGGGAGCGGAGATCAAGCAGAAGGCAGCGCAGAAAAGGCCAGTCAAGAAAGTGACGCCAAAAATGGCGGCCCGGATGCTTCGCCTTCTTACTATTGCACGGAAGCATTACTCCTACAGATTGGTTGCCCGGATGATGGATTTAGACGAGTCTACTGTCCGCTATCACATGAACAAGAAGGGGATCAAAGGTTACAAGAAGGTGAGACGCAATTTGATTCCGGAAGCACAGAAGGAAACCAGGCGGATTTGCTGCATGGAATTCCGTAAGACCATTCGGCGGATCGACATTCCGGATTTTCTCTTCGTCGACGAGTGTTACGTCACCGTGAAAAAACACTTCAATCACCAAAATGAACGCTGCTACGGTAAGGACTTCAAGCTGATCCGCACCTGGAAAAAGTTTCGGGCGTTTCCAAAGACGCCCCTCAGTGCCATGGTTTTTGCGGGCGTTTTTCGTGACGGCCGCACTAACCTTGTAGTTTTGCCCGCCGGATTCCGCATTAACCAGTACACTTACCGCGAAAAATGCTTGAAACCGATGCTCAAGGGACTCCCTGGTCATATGGATAAGGCGAAGATCAAATTCTATCAGGATAAAGCGCCCTGCCACGCCGCGGACTCCGTCCAGGAATTTCTGGAGGAAAAACTTCCCTCCTTCATTCCCAATTGCAATATACCACCCAATAGTCCAGATCTGAACCCACTGGACTACTGTATTTGGAACATGATGAAAGAGAAACTAGACAAGCACGGCCACGTCTCGAATTTCGCGAAACTGAAGCGGCACTTGGTCGCCGCGTGGAAGGAGATTCCGCAGGAGGCGATTCAGGCCAGTATTGACGTCTGGCTGCCCTGAGTTCGGCGCGTGGAGCAAGAAGGCGGTGGGAATATTTAATGATCTCTCTTTTTGATCTGTTTCAGAATTGAATTCTCTATCTTTTTGTGTTTTTCATTACGACAATTTATAATATTTTCAAGTAGTAACAGCTAAAAGAAGTCAGTGCCAAAAGTATTCCCGCACCCGGTACAAAGTCATTGCTGACGTATTTGGTACCTGGTAGTTAATTCGGTGATCCCCTGTCTGACAGTGTCATGGTTGTCCAAGCTGCATCAGCAACTAACCAAATGTTCGTGGTCTTTGAATGGCCGAAACATCTGAAATGGTCTTGCCATGAAATCAAGACACAGCCAAAGATTGTACGACATTTTGGAGGCAAATTTGAGAGCTCTGCAAATCAGCCAATTCAAACATGAAGATTCCACGGACTTTTTATCCTAAAACTGTTAGTACTCAAATAGATTGAAGTGTTATCAGTTATTAAAAATTACCAAAAAGGCGACGTCGAACGTCCTTTCTTCCAATGGTTCATTGAACGCTGGGCCGACCGAGCCTCTCCTCTCCCTCCCCCAGCGACCGAAAGGACTTGCAAAAAAGGTACAGAATATGTACAAGACTTTTTACTTAGTGGCGGATTGAGGTCGGCTCAGGGGGAGGGAAGCTTCGATATGTGAAAAGCCTAACAAATTTTGTACCCTTCCAAAGATCACTTTGGATGACGAGAAAAGGGGCAAGGGGCCGGTCATCTCGGCGGACAGTCCGTCACTGTTTTCTCTACATGTACCTCGTACTGCATCAGGGATGCCGCATCTCACCTCGGGTTGTCCACCTATCTTAAAGACATCCGCCTTAGACACAAGCCCGGACTTCAAGAAGCAGTAAGTGCCGCCGAATATTGCAGGTTTCCAAGTGAAGTGGGTGCATCTGGAGTACTTTAACGGACCGACAGACCGACAGACATATGGACAAACAGACGGACAAACAGAGAGACAGACAAACTTCCATACAAATTTTAGTTTAAAAAAACTCGATAAAAATTGTTCTACTCAGGGCTTGTTTTGTAAAGGTGCCAATTTTGAGCCCGCCAAGTTCGGCTAGAATCTGACCATTCTCTTCATAAATACATATTTCTGGACTACATTTCAGAAAAATTGCTTATAATTAGTACATCTTATTGCTACATAAAAATAATCTACTAAACTATGCGCCTTAGCTTCTTCGCGGAATCATCGACTTCTCAAAGAAACATTTGCCGCCCAACCAGTTATTTGTTCGATATACATTTTGGAAGCACTTGATAAGACGACTTTCCCATTCACTTGCGGCTTTGACCAAAAGAACGGGACCAAGCTTCTTTTGCTTGCTTGTTGGATTAGCTTTGCGTTCTCGCCAGCAACAGTCAACAAAATATATCAAAAAAGTTTTGATGAACGAGTTCGAACAAGTGATCACCCGGAGCTGTCAAGGAAATGCGATCAGTGAATTTCGGAAGTTCGCTAATTGCATTTGACTGAACGATAAGGTAGCCTTACTTCATAGCAGCATAACTTCTTTTTTTGCCGAAATATACAGTGCTTACTAGTACGAGGTAAGGGCAACAATTTGGGCCACTTGCAAAACGTGTAACAATTCGGGCCACCGAGATTCCAGGGGGCGCCATGCGCGTGCATTTAATTACTGCTATTGTTCTTCACAAACCAAGGCAGATGAGACGACCCAGGAACTTAAATCATCAAATTTAAGGAGTAAAGAGATAATTTATACTGTATTATACAGTACAGTTTTTGCCGCAGTTTTTTTCACACGATCATTCACCGGCTTCTTCTGCTTTTCAAATTCCTTAATCACTGTAGCGGTTTCTTTCCGTTTGTCCTGCTTCTTTTTTGCCACATCGAAGGCCTTTTTGTGACGTTCTTCCAGAGCTTCCCGCACGGATTGATCGCTCCACAACTTTCCGGGAGAAATGTCGAGGCGCCTATCAGCCACTTTTCGTTTTTTCGGAGGAATAGAACCGTTGAGACGTCGATGTATAGACTCTGCAATGTCGAATCCGGAGCTCGTTCCGCGAACCTGCTGGGAAATATACTGCATGGTGGACTCAATGTTGGACTCCGGAAGTCCCAGGCGCTTAAGACACGCGCGTAGGATTTGGTCCTCCTCAAAAAGAGAATTCGTGGTGGGTTCCTCCTGTGGCAGCACTGCTTTCGCTACAATATGAACGGTTTCTTGGATGACTTTGGGGTCGAAAGGGAACAGACCGGTTTTTCGGAAACCGGATTGTAGGGAGTCACGTAGATTGAGCTTTGACCAGAGGATATTGAGATGAGCCGGAAATGTGTTCCGTGTCAGCTAAACAGAAAAACGCAAACAAATTAACGAATCAAATGCATGAAAAGAATCATTTGGGCGGTCATATCATATCGCATAGTATTGTACCTGATCGTATCCTTCGGTGTTCAGATGCAGTTGTTCCAAATGACGGCGCCATTTATATTTTACCCCTCCAAATACACAGACATCGAGCGGCTGGAGTTTACCGGTTTGGCCGGCGGGAAAAACCACGATCTTGATTTCGCGATCTGACTGCTTGCACACATCGAGGAAGCCAAGGTTAAAAAGATGGCTGGAATGCCCATCCATGAATATGACATTCTGCAACACAATCAATGCAAAGTTTAGGAAAGCAGGCAGTGATCGGGAAGGAAAACAGACAGACAGACAAACAGACAAACAAACACACACACAGACAGACAGACAGGCAGGCAGACACTGCCTTACCTTGCTGATTGGCATAGACGGAATCAGTTCCTCTCTCGCAAAGGCGGTTAAAGTATCGTCATCCATCCATCCAGACTTGTTTGTTGCGAGTAAGAAGTTCCCATCAGTTCCATCCGCACGCGATGCCGTCATCACAACACCGTCATAAAGAATAAGGGGCCGGAGCATGTAGCCGGCTGCATTACCGCAAGCGAGAACGGTCAACTGAGTTCGGTCATCTCCATCGTAAAATGACGTTACATTCTTGGTTCCCTTTCGCCCATAAACCTTTCCGTACCGACCGCCCAGAGCAAATCCGCTTTCGTCCAAGTTCCATAAGCTGCTAGGATTCTCCAAATATCCTTCCTCTTTCAAACCGGCGATGACGGTGATGTACTGCATGCAAAGCTCCTCCGTTTACTGCCTGGATTTCTTACGACTATCTGCCTGGCTGATCCGCTCGGACAAGACTGGATGACGCTTTAGGAACGCTCGGTGCCATCCATTAGTGAAGGTTTGATGAGGCAGCGCCTTGTCCTCGCATAATTCGTGGACTTTTTTGAGATGAAATTTTGACAACGGAACTCCTATTTCCGCGCAGCGCAACAATAGATCGCAAATGACAAGCTCCTCCTCTGCCATGAACTTCGTTCGTCGCCCCGGAGGTCCAATATCTCGCTTCTCCAAATGACGATGAAGAGTAGTGCGGCCAACTTCAAAATTCTCCGCTGCTTGACAAACACTCACTCCTCCGACAATCACTGCTTCAATTGCCTCATCTAATGCGCTACTCATTTCCCGGTTAGAAAACGTCAAAGTTACAGACAACACAGATGATGTTATGATGAATACATATTAGGCCAAGTTTAGTTAAGTCGCGTTCCCAAATTTAAAATTAGAATGAAACTGGTGCAGTGAGCTGGTAAACCGCATCTTCACACCTCAGGTGCGAACAACAACCGCAATCAGCTGATCCATCTGTTGCACGCAATGCAAGCAGACCGACACACACCTGCAATCTCATTGCCAGTGGCGCCCCCTGTAGTCTTCCGTCACAATTTTTCACAGCAAAATCATGAAGAAGTATTTCCAAATCGCTCCTGTTAATGAGTAACTCAACATACACTACTGTTTCTGACTGTATTGCATGGGTATAATTATTCTAGATGTTTTGAAATTCTTGAAGTGGGATAACTTCGCGTGGTGTTCATACAGCTTCCCTTGAAATTAGGTGGCCCGAATTGTTGCTCGTTTTTGCAAGTGGCCCGAATTGCTGCCCTTGCCTCATACCGGTTTTCATTTTCCCGTTTTCGCCCGTCCTATTTCCCTTATTATTTTTTTTACTGATTGCTAATGTCTTCTTTGGTGGGGTTATTTTCTATTTGAGAAAGTGTCGCTCCTTCGAGCGGAGTTATTTCCGGTGCAATGCGACGTTAACCAATTAAACCAACCAAAAGCCGGGCTTTCTACTGTAAAAAATTCGAATAAACCAATCACAGGCTTTGGTTTTGACTTGCACGGCTCAATCTTTTCTGTTGTTCGCTGTACCTTTTTTATACCCTTTGTTGACGGTCTTTTTTTACACATATTATCGATTGCCGCATTGTCGCTGCTGTCAGAGAGGCAGCAGACCGCTAAAAAAGAAGATAGAATGGAGAGACAAACATAGACGACGGAAAGAAGTTTGTAACTTTTTTTCTCATCGTAAGGCAATAAATGCGATACAATGTATCTACTTGAATCGTGATGCATTATTCTGTCGGTCGTTCCTCGGTTTATTAGATTGCCCGCCAGCTATTTTGTCGCGCATTTCACTGGATGGAGTATGATCTTAATTATAAGTACGATATTGACAGATCTTGAGTTTCAGCCCCTGGCCTTCAATAATTGAGCTATTAAGCTCGCTGGTTATAATTATACCCGAGAGCGCTATACTGTGGTTTCAATCCACTCGATTTTGCTGGTATTGGTAGATGCAGAAGAGTAGCTGAATATTTCGATTGAAAATTTAAAAAGTGGGGTATTATAATATGTACACCCTCTTCTTCTGCGACTGACAAAAAGGACTAAAAATAGTAAAGCAGTAAATATAATGCAATGCATTGCATTATGCAGTAGTAATGCAGTGTAGTAGTAGTGCATTGCGGCCAGTGGTGACTACTTTGAACATTTACTGTGGCAGACTTTTGGTATCTCATGCCAGTGCTTTTATAAATTACGCGCGCCACTAATTTCAGAGTGACCTGGTACATGTACGGTACTCCGGAACGTCGGAGCTTCAATACCAATTACGCTGTACCATCCTTTCAAAATCGCTGCCCGAACGGTTGATGCCGACGCGGGAGCCCACACACAAACTTCGGAATAAGAAGGACGGGGCACGTCGCTGTATTGGTTGCTGCTTCCCCACCAGCAGGCTTGGCTCGAGATTCCACCACATGAGGGAACGAATATGTTGCACACGTATCACCCTGTAAACATTGGGGAAGAAGTTGTTCCAGACGCGCAATCTCAAACACGACAGACATACGCACTGTCGTGTTGCAAAGAAGAGGCTCAACAGCGCAGCAAGGGTCCCAATGGCCGCACCAGCGACTATCCTTGGAAAGACGTTGTCTGAAACGGCACGTACGTTAATGTCGAAATAATGTGCGGAATTTATGCGTTACAAACACGTCATTCAGGGGTGTATTGGTAATCTATCACTAGGGGGGGGGGTTCGTGAGCACATTTTGCATTAACTGGATATTGATGACAGGAACCAATTCTTTACCATGGGAACCTATTCTATACAAGGTACAGAACGGGGGAACGGAACCAGGATGAGACCATATTGAAATCAATGTAAAATACAGTGAACAATAGACTCGATGCGACGGTCAAACTGTCCCCTTTATACGGTAGAGGTAGTCAAAGCTCGCTTATTTTGCAGCGTTTCTTTTGTTGTTTTAAACTCGCTAATCTCCCTAGTTTTGAAGATAACCGAGAAAAGCAGCCAAGGAGCTCCTTTTCTTGATTACCTGCTGACTAATTGTGTGCATCTGTCTTCGGAGTGGTCCATGTGAGTTGGGATCAGCGACGGAGTCACATCCTCAAGCATGCTAGGGGGCGTGTCCTCGTAATACCGTTGTAAGGACGTGCAAACCCCGGTAGGGTGGTTAATCACAGGCCCAGACCGCGTTTGGGATTGCGATCTCATGGAATCGCATGAAATGCTGAGCCCAAGAGGATGATTTGGGATACTATTGCTTAGGGGTCTAGAACCGGGATTAGGGGCGGGATTGAGGCAGAGGTCATCCCCTGACTCCAAGTAAAATAACTTCCCAAACCTATCCCATGGGATCCCATGGGCCCATTTTCCCAAATTCCATCCCAAGTTGGATACCTGGGATATAGGATGGGACGTCCCAATCCAATTCTATATGATATACCTGCAGGGATGGGATTAAAATTGCTGAATCCCAGGAAATTAGTGAGTTTCACAAAGCGAAATAAACGCTGGAATATGAGCGAGCTTTGAGTACCATTAGTGAAAATTCTAACGACATGATCTAATGACCAGTGCCAATATTAGACATCTTAATGGGTCAGGGCACATTTGTTTGTCGCCATTTATGAGTGTACTTCGGGCGTGTGAGCTGTCTTCAATTGGAGGTGGGCAGTTCCGGTTGGAATCTGTACATCGAGAGGCGTAAAGTGTATTGCGGGACATGAGTCATGACAGCACTAAAGAGAGGCAAAAGTGGCGAGCGGACCGGAAATGGGACCTCTTGAGCACTAATGACTTTGCTCAGGGACTTTGTCTGTGAATCCGAGGTCATTTTGTCAAATAGCGGTGCCATGCAGACTGCAGCTAATGAACCTTAACCGACGCCAATGGCAGTCCTGCTCGATAAACATCTGAAACCTTATGTGAGCGCTTAAGGGATGTAGTCCTTACCTGAGAAGCAACGCGCTTTCTCATTCCGGTATCCACAGTACGGCTCGTTAGGTGGCGGCCACCGACCGCCTGGCCAGGAACCCGAAATATTGTGCACCACATGAAAAGCGAAATTGTCGTCTTTTTTTTGCTCCATAAAGGCCTAAAGTTATCATTATAATATACATACAATGCTGTGATTACAAACGGTGAATCAACCACGCGACCGTACACTTTGCTTACCTCGCGAACATATTCCGTATCGGCGGGGAAATGGGAGAGCACAAACTCAATACGACTTGTCCCGGAACTGTCGACGAAGAGGCTGTATAGATCACTGGGAAATGATCGGTTCAGGAACAATCGCGACAGATGGTAGCCGTCGTACAGCGAAGCAACACCGTGTTGATACTGGGATTCATTCAGAACCTGATGCATGGATGAGAATGCCAACGATTGAATGAATGCAGACATTACGTTGAGTGAAATGCTTGAGGGACCAGTTTTCAGTTGTGCCACTTGCCTGGGCGAATATCTCAATGCTGCGATAAGCTGTAGCGATTCCAGGAAGCGGCTGTAACAAGATGTAAAATGTCATTCAACAAAGGATGCGATTAAAGAATGAAAACTCCGTATGACTTGAATTTGATTTCTTTTTTTATTTGATTTGATGATCCTACAAAAAGTTGATCCTATAAACATAGCATTTGACGAAAATCTTTATTTTACGGCGTTTTACCCTGCCAAGCGTTTGTTATAAGTACAATTATCCCCAGTAAATTTCAGTTTTGCACGAAATGAACTATTTTTTTCAGAAACTTCAGAAATTTGTAATGTTTTACCAAAATCAATAGTTCTAAATTGGAAATTAAAAACCAATTATACGGTTGCTTTAATTTGTATCGATTGTTCCATCTTATGCTTTATTCAACTACTAGCAATTGTTTTACAACAAATTATCTGATACTTTACGAATGCGGTGCACGGATTACCCAATTACAATACCTGTCTACTGGCTGGGATGTTTAGATTGAACTCCTCCAGGGACCGCCGACGCACCTTTGCTGCCAGTGCTGTCACTTGAGGAGATTGCAGTCGTTGCCTCTCTTCGTCTCGCGCATGTAACAACAGCAGCGGTTCAAAGGCATCCTTGGTGAGATAAACCTCCTCAAGTTCCTCAAGCTTGGTTGAAAGCGCAGGGAACATGCACTTACTGAACGATCTACGAACTGTGATCGCAAGTCGGTGCCGAGCTTAATTTCATAAGACAGGTAGACAAACTCCCCGTCGGTCATATTCAAAGAGCGCGCCGTCAACTGCAGGTACAGTACACGGGAATATCAGAGGCTCGTTTGAGGTCCTTATAAGCAAGTTGGAACTACCAAGGACCCTCGTGGTTGCGCCAGGGGGTGAGCAAAGGAGTAAAATACATTGCATTTCAAAATTGAACTCAAACTTCGGTTTAGGACCTGATAATTTTGAAACTTGTAGGGGTGTTGGGGTCTGATTTCCATGCGCCAATTTCAAACGTTTTCAAAACGTCAGTGTTTCCATCAAATTTGGACCGTTCTGTCATTCTGTGAACCTCACAATTGCATTAATCGATAGGAAATTTACATTGAACTCCAACAATGCTCAATTTTAACGAACAACTGAAATCGTTTAAATGTTTTGTACCAGAGTGATCAGGCCGAATTCTGGGTTAAATTTTGAAAAAAAACGTTTTACCCCTTTCCCGACTCCTGGCCCTACCTTGAAGGTCATGGTATCAACTTGTAAGGACCCCAAACAAGCCCTTATAAATATCGATGTCAATGATCGCACTTCAAAAGGATGTCCCACTTTCTTCAGGGGTCCACGGTACAAAAGGAGTCTCCCATGGGCTTATGCTACAAGCCCCTCCCCTTTCCTTTTTGTGTTTCTTCCCAATTTCGTTTTTCTTTCGATGTTGATTGTTGTTTTCTTAGTTGATAAACTGAAAATTGATTTTTTTTAGAATCTTTTAAGTTTCCTTCTCATCAAAAACTTGAAACATTAAATATTGAACACTGCTTGCACGAGTTTAAAGCGAAAAAAACAAAACGCCCCCTTCTTTCTTCATCCCTTGAGTTTTGGTCACAGTATTTACTTTACCGATGTCCAAACGTTGGGGTTTTATATTAAGAGATTAAAGAAGAGATTGTTCGAAAATTGTCATGTTTGTTATTATCACGCAAAGGGACATTGGTTAGCACTTGTAAAACCAAATATAGCCAAAAAGGCGGAAGGAGAAGGGGAGGGGACTTGTAGCCTAGACCGCCCCAAGGCTTTTCAGCTCCTCCCCTTGACAAGAGCCCAATGGTTTTGTTTCTCAGATTATATGTATTGACCCTTCTCGTAAATACCAGTAATTGACGCACGAAGTCGGCCCTTGCAAGAAATATCATCACTGCGACATAACAACAACCGGCTAATTATTGAACTCATGTTTCTCCACTCGGAAGTGGTTTACGCACGGTTGAGTAATACCTCGGCTGGTGTTGCGAAACTCTCCTAAAATAATGTCCATTTGTGCCAGAAAGACCGTAGAGAGTGTAGTATTCACACGTCGTTCGTACAGTGTCATTACGTTCCTTCCGGCTTTCGCGTTCCCGTCCGAGACAATTTTGCTAATTTCCATTCCCAGGTAGGCAAACATGCCCAGGGAGGCGCCGTAGTCGACGACAAGGAACACGGAGGTCCAGTTGAACGTGCCCACGGCGTTGACAAAGGTCATAGCCAGAGGGCCCAGGGTGACGGTTGCGAGGCCAATGATCATCGGAGCTGGAAGCTTGTAATTTGATTTCGAGCTGGCGTCGCTATATAGCGGAAAATTGAAACATGTGAAATAGGGACATTGGTCTATTTATCAGCTTTAACATACGTTAAAATGGTCATTATGTTCCAGTTCGCCATCATCTGCTGGACATTGGAACCGTCAACTGAAGCTGCAACAGACAATCCTAAACCTCCTGGGCACACTCAGTGATGGTTTGTCGCTTTGACTAAAGCATTAATCATTCAGCAGGACAGGGAACCTCGCGGAATGTGATTTCCCTAATTAATAGAAATAACTACCGGGTGGCTACTATCAAGCAATCGTTTATCGTTCTTACACATCGGAAACAGGACCCTCATAGTAGGATTAGGGGTTGGGCAAAAGGGGCAAAACACATTTTTTTAAACTACGAACCCAACATTCGGCCAACTGTCCTTGTTTATTTTGAAACTTGGGAGTGGGGGTCTGATGTACAGCGGCGCCTTGCGATTTCAAAACATTTTCAAAACACTAGTTGTGTCATCAAATTGGGATTAATTCTTAAAGGTTTTGAACCTCGCATTGGCAGTCATTAGCAGGAAGATTATACTCAACCCGAACAAAGCTCAAATTTGATTCAAAAACTGACGCTTTTGGAATTTTTTTGTAGCGACCGCAACAGTATACAGTTCACAATCACTTTATCACTACGGTACACCACATCAGACCCCTACACGTTCAAAATGATTTGGGATCACAGACGGAATTTTTGGTTCAGTTTTGAAAAGAATGCATTTGCCCCTTTGCCCACCCGGTGCCCTAATTCTCACCTTAAGAGACATTAAACGATATCCCTGGCTGCTACTACACTCATACGCACTCCCAGCAGTACGAGGCCCCCCTGAATGTTAACAGTTTTCAGTTTTATCTATCAGATTTTATTCAGTTGATACGTTTAATGGAGAGCTCTCTTGAGGCCTCCTATGCTACTTTGTTAGACCAAAAAAATTCAGTATTCCTGGCTGCAAGCTTTGTGTATAGCCGACTTTAGGCCGAGACGCACTCCGTTCGCCCCCCTAACGCCCCTCAAGGCCTCAGGCCGCCCCTGTATCAACGCCGAAATGAATACCTTGCGCGTACTGTGTTTTCTCGATATAAAGCGACAGCGCACGTTAGCTTTGTGAAGTTAAATTGGTCCCCCTGCTCGTTAGAGTGTTCCCTGCCTGTATCTCGCATGCCATACAGTCGTACACATAGCTTTCTCGTGTACAGCGGGCAACCATTACGTCTAGTGACCCGTTCACTGTCACTATCTGTCGAGGAAATACAGTACAGTATTGTAAATCGAAACGGAAAATGAAGCTGGGTGATACTAAACATTGATACGTGATTGAGTGTCCGGATAGTTAATACTAGCCTGGAGATATAATGGCCCGCACTGGGGGGTTTGACCTTTCACTGCTGCGGTAATACCACGACGTGATGAGGTCCAAACTTTCAGCCGTGAAATCGAATCCATCGCGAATTCTCACTTCGTCTACAAGGAAGGTCAGCGTGAAATTAAACCGACCAGCGTAGCGAATGTTGGTGTCGTCGATAGCCTCTTCGAAGGAAGGCCCGTGATATCCCAATGCACTGTTGGATATGGAGATATTGATGTACCCGGGGCAGGCAATATCAACCTGGATGGCACTGTTACCGTTAGCATATTGGGATAGCAGCACAATAAAAATGAAGAGAATCCTCATCGGGCAAGAAAATTGTAATGGGCAGAGCTTGAAAATAGTCATTTTCTGATCTTTCTGATCATTATGATAAATGGGTGAAATTCTTGGTAAGTTTTGATAAAACTATGACCAAACGATTTAACTTTCCAAAATCCAAATCCAATCATGTGTTATTATGAAGACACAGGACAGTTGCCAGTTGCCACAAAAGGGAACAAGCTACACCAGTTGCAAGACGCAATAACAAATAGAACTCTTGGAACGCCGGCAGTAAGTCTCAATGAGTGGATGTAGAGTCTGCGTCTTAATCAGTCAGAGTTAATCCATGGGAGACATGGCACGGACTGGTCACCTTCTAAATAACAACTAAACAAATAAATAATTATAAATTAAAAATTAATATAAATAAATAAACAAGGATGACGGAGAGTGAGAGAGAGAGAAAAAGGGAGAGCGTCAGTTGTGCCCTTTTCCAGCACACGTAATTCTCTGGAGCCAGCGGGACCGTGCGACGGCGAGATGCAACATATATACGATACAGACAGGGAGAGGAAATTGACGGCTTGCTTGCTTGCTTCCCGTGTTGGGTCGTATATTCATGTTTATAGATCTCCCTTTTTTGCCTTGACGTGATCTTGGTACGGGCTGACATCAGCTGCTGCTGCTAGTGTCGCTGGGAGGTCTTGCGTTTAACCTTGAATTATGCATTTCAACGGGGGTGCTTAATTAATCTGGGGACCCGCAGCGGATCCCGGAAGAAATACGAGTTTGCCTGAGAGAAGGGCTATTGGGCGCATATGAAGGTATTGAAGTCTCGTGCTGTGTTCAGAACTGCGGAAAGAATGTTTCCGGGGTGCGCACGTCTTCATTGATCGGTTTCCTTGGCCCTTTGTGATGAGGATCGCTGTGCGCACAAGTTGCGGAAATAGGGAGTTTTCAAAATGGGGGGGGGGTACATATTGTAATTGGGCAGTTCAAATGCGGAATGATGACGTACTGAACTTCGTATCGACCGATTTCGACAGAGAGTTTAAGCATAAAGAATAATGTCAAAGTCAGCTGAAGCTTGTTTTGGGAGCTCTTTCCCATCAATTCTGACAGTCTGATTACCTGATTGTCTGTTTGCCTGTGTGTTTGCCTCTCTGTCTGTCTGTCTGTTTGTTTGTCTGTCAATGGGCAGAGCTTGAAAAGTCATTTTCCGATCTTTCTGGTCAGTATGATAAATGAGTGAAATTCTTGGTAAGTTTTGGTAAAACTATGATCAAACGTTTAATCCAATTTTGTGTTATTATG